>JBAMIE010202537.1:0-10945 GCA_037177295.1 Kaempferia parviflora
TGCATTGATTGACCATGCTCACTGCATAAGCAATGTCTGGGCAAGTATGTGACTATTAAATTAGTCTACCAACAAGTCTTTGATATCCTACCAGAGTGCCATTTTTTATATCTCTCAGCTTTATGTTCACTTCAATTGGAGTATCTGCTCTCACCCACTCATCTCAGTTTCCTTTAAGAGGCTGAGAATATACTTTCTCTAAGACACCATAATACCTTTCCTTGATCTTGCTATCTCCATTCCAAGAAAGTACCTTAGCTAACCCAAGTTTTTAATCTCAAATTCCTTGGCTAGGTTTGCTTTCATTCTGCTCATGTCTAGTCAAGATTATGTCATCGACATACACGATCAACACAGAGATCTTGTCTTTTTTAGATATCTTTGTGAGTAAAGTATGATCAGATTGTCCTTGAGTGTAGCCTTGACTTTTTACAAAATTTGTGAAGCTCTCGAACCATGCTCTGAGCGATTACTTCAGTCGATAAAAAGATTTTTTTCAGCTTACACACTTTTGATCCAAACTGATTAGAAAATCCTATGCCTCCATGTACACCACTTCTTCTAAATCACCATTTAGAAACGCATTCTTCAAATCTAATTGATTTAGTGGCCAATCGTGATTTGCAACAACTGATAACAAGAATCGAACTGTGTTCAATTTAGCCACTGGAGAGAATGTTTCAGAATAGCCTACTCTGTAAGTTTGCGGAAAGCCTTTAGCAACCAAACGAGCCTTATATCATTCTAGGGAACTAAGTTTTACTTTATGGTGAATACCCACTTACATCCAACAATTGATTTACTGTCCTTCTCCCAAGTAGAATTATTCTCTAGGACCCTCATTTCCTCAAAAATTGCTTCTTTCCACTCAGGTATCTTTAGAGCTTCCTGAATATTATTTGGAATACTAACACCGTCGATTGTGAAACAAAGGCACAATAGGAAGGAGATAAATTTTTATAAGATACAAAATTCGAAAGTGGGTGTTGTGTGCATGACCGAACTCCTTTCCTTAGGACAATAGGAAGATCAACTTGACTTGAGGAATTTAACTCAAACATACCTTAGGTTCTGTTGTCAGGGATCTTTGAGTTATCATTTCTAGTCTCATGATTTTGGTTCTGATCAAATTCTTGGCTTTGTAGATGGACAATGTCTTCCTCTTTGAGCCCGACCTTCCTTTCTTAAACAAGGACCTTTGAACCGATTGTTACCCTTTTCTATCATGTCCTTGTTTTGAACAAACACAGTTTAGGTTCTTCCTCGAACTCATTTAAACATTCACCTTCCCTATTTTGCTCCCTCTGAAGATGAGAGTCATAGTAAGATTGTCCTTCAAAAATTGTGACATCCATGGATACCATTTTTTTTTTTTTTTTGAAATTGGATCAAAACATTTGTATCCTCTTTGATTTGTAGGGTACCCAACAAAGATGCATTTATAAGATTTTGGATCAAGTTTAGAACGTCTTGGGTCATGATTGTGAACAAAGACAATGCTACCAAAATTTTTTAAGGAAATATCTATCAAGAGCCGAGAGTTAGGGAAACAATTTTGAAATGTTTTTATCCGAGTTTGAAAATTTAGTATCCTTGTTGGTAATCTATTTATTAAATGTGATAAATATCCAAGTCATTCTAGGATGATCATCTATAAATGTGATAAACCACAATTCATCACAATATTAATATCCTAGAGGGACCCCAAACATCACTATGTATCAAAGTAAATGGCGCTGATTATTTATGTGATTGTAATGGAAACACCGAGCCATGATGTTTGGCTGATTCACAAGATTTACATCTAAACGATAAGGACTTTTATTTAAGAATAACTTAGGTAACAATTGTTTTAAATATTGAAAGTTTGGATGCCCTAAACGATAATGCCATAACATAATCTCACTATCATGAGAAGCAGAAATCGAGTTGAAACAGGTCTTCAGGTCTTGTTTAACGAAGGTACATTGAAGATGTAGAGGCCATTGTGCTGTCTAGCATTGCCAATCATCTTCACCGAGGTTAAATCCTAAAATTCACAATGAGAGGACAAAAAAATAGCATGACAATTAAGATCAAAGGTAAGTTTGCTGACGGTAAGGCACATGCAAAACATCTCTAAGGACAAGGAAAGGAGAAACGACGGTTTATTTCCATGCGATAGAAGCAAAGGATCCATCAACAATTTTAACCTTTTTATTTCCTGCGCACGGTGTATATGAAGAGAAATATTGTGATATGCCTATCTTATGGTCGGTCACATCTGAATCTAATATCCAGGAACTATTTGAGTTTTGCTGGCAATAGAAGCTATAGGGGAGATACGAGCTAAAGAGCAAGAAGAGTTAGAATTTCCAACAGAGTGAGATTGAAGCATTTTGTACAGGTGCTCTATTGGATCCTTTGTGAAAGGAAGAGATTCAGAGGTTAATGATTGCTGACCAGAATCAATACCACTTGTTTAAAGGGCCCGAACATCACCACTAGTATCTTTAGAGTTGATGCTTGATTTTTTTTTTTATAATTTGTTGGTTTGCCATGGATTTTCCCGCATGTCTCCATAGTGAGCCACGTCTTGTGACACCTTTCAGACTAGATTTTTGGCTTATCGCCTTCAAAACTGGTCCCTTTGGTGACAAGGGCAGATCCCTCACTATTGATTATCTTTGGTTCTTCAATTCCTTTCAGCATCACTTGGCGTCGGACCTCTGAGAAAATCTCTAATGACAGGCACAGGTTTTCTCCATCACCGAACTTCATCAAACTCCTTATTTAAACCTGCCAAAAACACAAACATCCTTGCTTCTCTCTACCTTCTTTTTATATCGAATACCATCATTGGTGTTTTCCCATTCCTCTTCTTTAAATAAATGCTCATCATTTCATTGTAATAGGTGGTAACATCTCGGTTTCCTTGTCACATTCTTCACATTCGAATATTTAATTCTAACGGTTGAGAATGATTCTCCATATCAAAGTATGTTTCACGTATAGCTTCCCATACATCACGTATGGGAACATGAAAGACTTGTCAATGATTGAGTCCATTGAGTTAACAAGCCAAGCCGTAACCAAAGAATTTTTCGAGTGTCATTGTTTCTATTTCGGATCATTCGAAGCTGGTGGCTTTATTTCTCCATTCAAATATCCGAGTTTCCCTTTACCATCAATCATTAAGCACACGGATTGAGCCCATTCAAGGTATTTTTTTTTCCATTGAATCTATGTATGGTGATTTGGAGGAAATCGGGCAAGGAGATATTTGAATTTGGTTGGTTTCCTGCTTCCAAGGATGGTGCATTGTCGTCTTCACCGACCATAACGGCTTTGAAATTCATGACCTAGAGTCGGGCTCTGATACCATGTAAATAATGCACCGAAAGAAAATGAAGGAGAAAGACTGAAATCTACTTTTTACACTACAATGATTCAGATCTCAATACATCGTTAAATAGAAGAAAGTGTTACAAGTCCAAATTTCATAAAATAAGGAAATATTCTAATCCTAATAATTACCTTCCTAAATTTATTTCAATAAAATAAAATTATGACATATTTAATCTAATCAATTCATGCCTAATTTATCGACAATACTCATCATTCATATCTACCAATGAAAGATTAATACAACATTAGCAATGAAAGATCATTACATATCCCAAAGGAGAGAACAAACTTGGGTGGGAGGTTATTTACATTTAAATTATCTTCGTCAAATTTTCCGGTTAGAGAATACACATGGCTATTCCGTTTTGTGAATATAGTTGGTATCATAACTTGGCAGGCTTTCCATGGTTGTAGCTAAGCTTTGACACTGCAATAAATAGGATCCTTCCCACTCTACTGGCTCTAACTTGAGTTCTGACTTCTAAGTCCTTCAAAACCTACTCGGCCGTGTCACCACCTTATTTTTAGTTGTAGCCTATACTTGCCTTAGCCTCACAAATCCTTATCCTGTTCAGTGGGGCTCCCTTCTTTTGTGTAAATTGTTTAGGAGGAATCTGCTCAGGAATATAACTATTCCCTAGACACTTCATCTGACAACCTTTTCAGCCTCAATTCAGTAAAATGGAGCAAGTTCACCTCAGCTACTGCTCCTTTCATTCCCCTTACACATTGGTTGAGATGATGAATAGTACAAGGTATCTCCCCTCAGCCCATCCTGTCTTTCTTGCCCCTACTCAGTGGTCATTACTCAAAATTACTACTATGGACAATACCTCATCCAAGCCTGTACGTGAACTACTCTTAACCAGGAGGCCTGTGCATGAACTACTCTTAACCTGGTAGGCCTGTACATGAACTACTCTTAACCAGGTAGGTCAAGGCGTGCAATAGCTGATCAGTATTAAACAAAATCAGTATTCTCTTCACTAGTTGAAAGTCTCATCTATAGGTTCATTTGAAAGTTTTCCATCCTCCCTTTTTGGCTTTTAGACATAAAGAAACTTGAACTTTGGAAATAGTTGTATTCTAGTGGAATTGTAAATTATATACTGCTACATGTTATCAGCTAGTTTATTTTGATCTGCTAGCATTGTCCTTGTCTTTCCTTCATGAACATTAAATTTCATTGACTTAATTATTCTATTACTATTTCCTGCTTGAGGTACGATCTTATTAATTAGATAAGTTTAAATTTTATTATAATGTTCCTTTCCGCAGAAAATTGATTTCTCATTGTAAATAGAAGATTTGACCAAGCATTTGTGTATCAAAAAGCTATTATGGCAATAAGTAAACTTTATCTCATTCTCACAAATATGTTTTCATAATTTGCATTTCCTTCATAACGTGGAACTTTAAGCCATGACATATTGAGTGGCATTAAGGTACTCGGTCGCCATTAAAGTACTAGGTTGCTATTAAGGTATTAGGTCTTAAACTCTAAGTACAGTACATGTGTGTGTGGCATCCACATAAAATATTAATGTCTTAGAACAACCCATTTTATTTTAGAACTATGAAACATATTTATGTGCAAGTACTTGGAAGTATTAAACTGGTCCAGAAACCTTGCAGATAAATGTATTGCATCAATTATTACGAGTTAAAAAAGCATGCTCAGAGATTAAATAGTCTAATTTCCTTGAATTTATCAATGTTCTCTTTGATTTTTTTTTTTTTGATATTCTTTATTCTCTATTTGGTTGAAGTATGTCTCTATTACGTAGCGAGTAGAACTCTCAGATTTGAGAGGTTGTTGGAATTTCCATAGGCTCATTTGTTTTTGGTATTTTATCATTTTGTCGTCAGTTGTGTAATTGTCTTATCTGACTTAGTTGATCTTAATTGTTTAAGCTGTATAGTGACACTCTTATGCTTTAACTTATAATTTAAGAGCTTGGTAACTGTCAATGTGATTAATTCACTTCTTAATCATTGATCAAGCTGCTTTGGACCCAACTATATAAGTTCTTGCATAGTATTGATGCCCTTACGGGAGTGCTCAGTTGGCTAGAGGGTGGCAAATTTACTACAATGAGGTAGGGACGGACACATACCTCTGGGAAAAACTCCTCCCACCCCTAGCCACTTGGTGGTCGACTATAAGTTGACCCCGTTATTTACCTCTCTTCATATAACCTAGGTGAGCGTAATTCGCCTTTTGCTAATTGATGTGATTTGGCTGGCCACCTAGCCTAGCCTAGACTATGCATATCAACATGCCTAGGTGGTGAAAGACCCTCACACTACTTACATGTTAGGACCTAGTCTTATAACAAATATGGCCAGGATTCATGGTAGCAAAAAGGTGGAATCTACCACCCAACGGCCCCACGACCATTTGTGAGGTGGTAAATCGGGAAATGGTAGTTGGCCAGTGCGGGGAGGGTTTTTTCTATGGCCAGGATTCATGCTCATAGAATTAGACGCTTCAATCTTAGCTGTTAAAGTGTAAGACAATACCCAAATTTTTTCATGTGCACTGGCATTTCTAATTCGCTGCCAAACTTTTTCATCTGTACTGGTATCTCTAGTTCTCACACACACATTTTGTCTTGCCTAGGCTTGGAGTCAGATCAGACAATTCATTTGGTTCATGGTTTGATACCAGTAAATTCACCTGCTGATGCGACTGCAGCTGCCAGTAGAGTTTCAGGCGCTGAGAGTTGTGGTTCTAATGGAGGTGGAGGATTTGGAGGGGCTGATTTTGCAAGTTCACTCTTTCCTGGCACTGGTGGTAACATTAGAAATGGTGCTGGATCAGGCCTTATGGGATTTAGCTTACCAAATCTCAATCAGATGCGGCAACAATTAGGCACAAAATCCAAGCATGATGAGGGAAATAATGAATATGCCTGCTGTTCAAAGTCTGATAAATAATCCCGACCTGATGTGAAACATGATAATTAACAATCCTCAAATGTGTGAGATCATTGACCGTAATCCCGAGTTTGCACACATTCTGAATGATCCCAGTACTATTCGGCAGTCTCTGGATGTCATGAGGAATCCTGAACTCAAGAGAGAATTGATGCGGAACACTGGTAGAGCTATGAGCAACATTGAGTCATCTCCAGAAGCGTTCAACATGCTGAGGCGCATGTACGAAACTGTCCAGGATCCATCCCTTAATGCCACAACATTGGCAGGTAACCTGGGGAATGTTGTGGGTCAAAATCCATTTGCATCACTTATGGGGAATCAGTGATCAGACACCAGGTCAGCCTTGTACTGGTTTCAATCTAACTAACGAGTCGTCTTCACCAAATAGTAACCCAGTTCCAAATCCATGGAGCAGAACTGGTAACATTTTGTATTTGCCATGGCATTATTGATTTATATGCTAAAACTTCCTGCAATAGCCGAGGTGCACATACTACCAACACAACACCAACTCCAAGTGATGGAAGATCTTCAGGCATCGTTGGGTTAGGTGAGCTTGATTTGCTAGGGTTCGGAAGGATGGCTGGTGGTATGCTAGACCCATCATTTGTCAATCAACTTCTGCAGAACCCAACCGTTATGCCGATGATGCAGAGTCTTCTCTCCAACCCTCAATTTATGAATGAGTTTTTTTTCCTGATTATCAGAATGATCAAACTGTTGTTGTCACTTTCTGGTATTATATGTGATTGTTTACCATCAGGTCTTGAATCCACAACTCCATTAACTTGTTGGGTTCCAATTCCCAGCTCAGCAATATGTTGCAGAATCCATTATTGATTCATTTGCTTACTTCTCCTAAGACACTGTAGGTATGCATTTGAAACATATTGAATACATTAATTGTGTTCTTTTCTCCAATCTTTATGTCTGGTTTGCAGCAACTTTTATCTTTGCAAGAGTCACTTTTATCCCCTGGTGTTCAGCAACAAACCGACATTATGAGAGTGTTTTCTTTTGCATCAATACTAGTGCTCTATTTGTTTCTAGAATCTCGATGGTCTGGTCTTGCTTTCAAATGAAAAAAACCCAATAAACTAATATGGAGATGATTGAGTTTGGCATTCTTTTACAAAAAGATAACTGTGCGTTCCCTTCTGATTCACAAATGAGTTAGGCTGTGTTTGTTATCACGGTATCAAAGGTGTTTCTTCACTACACGAATCATTTGATTGTATGTCTATTTAATTGCATTGTGGAAATTATTTTGTCATATTAACATCTGATGGGAAAGCTAAATGGACATCATTTCCTATTTTAAAGTGTTTCCTCTTTCTCTCAGTATGTTATCAAACTGACAGATAACAAGAAAAATACAGTCTGCACAGATTTTATTGTGATAACTATGTCGACAAGGTGCATCAGACATTGACGGCTTGATGCTAATAGTTGTTGCAAATAAATTTTAACAATAGTTTGAGTTAACTTAAGGTTGTAACGAGTAAAGGGTCAAATAATTCATTTGGAAGGTAAATGAAATGAATACAGAATTGCTTAGTTGCGTTTCAAAGCTTGATATTTTAATAATCAGAGCTTATGCCTCTTGTTTCAGGGAACAAAATCAAACAGGTGATGCTGCAAGAGGTACAAGGAAATCCCATGACTCATTGTGTTAGAGATCTGGCCAGTCAGTCTCAAACTCAAGTCCTGAGTTTGGAGTACTATACATTTGAATAAGAAACCGCATTTATCATCTTCTCTTGCTGCAGGAGTAATCAACACCAGTGGATTGGAACTTTTGATGAACAGGTTTAGTGATCTTGGGTCAGGCACTGGTGTTCCTAATAACTCTGATGGTTGCCCTTTGAATACCACGGCAGGGAACGCCCATGCTGGGTCGAATATCTCATAAGGAACTTTCATTGATTTTTTCCACTTACAAGAACAATACTGATGCTTTCAGCTGCATAATTTTGGCAATGCAACAGCATCTGTCTGGTTGTCCAATTGATCTTCTAATGTCTTCTGCCACAGATTTCATCACATATCTCTTCTATGTTAAACTAATCACATTATCTTTTGCTATTGTACACATTCATTTTAAAAGTTCAATTTTTGTCTCAAGATTGATTAACATGCAAGAGCTTATATTTTTGCCTTCTTTTGCATCTTGTTGCGAGGCTGTAATTAACGAACAGTTATCCCCTCGGAATGGTACGATGGTTAAGACATGAGAGCTTGTTAGAGGTCGAATCTCGGCGTGTCCGAGCGTATACCTCTCCCATCTCTTGACCATTTGTACTTATGACTAGTAGTCACTCATGATTTACCTCTTCTGTGTTGCCCTGGAATGGATTGGTGGGAGCGCTGAGGACGAACGTATTCACCTTTTGCCATATATGTAATTAACGAACAGTTAACGATATCAGTATACTATTCTTATTATGATTAAAGTTTGACTTATGTGACTGTCTACTTGTAAATTTAAGTGAGGGAATAAGTGTTTAGAACCATAAATAGAAATTCTTTTATAAAAAGATTAATTTATTTTCATTATTGAAGTATTGATGATCAAAATTTATTAAAGATAAAAAGTTATAGGTATTTTGTATTTTGATCTCAACACCTCTATTGGAATAATCACCTGTATACTGTGCCAATCCACCATAAATATAATTTCTTTTATAAAAAAATTTAATTTATTTTCATTATTGAAGTTATTGATGGTTGAAAGTTATTAAAGATAAAAGAGTTACACTCTTGAAATAATATAACTTATTCACAAAATTATAAAGGAAAATAAAATTATAAAAACTATATTAAATTTACTACTGGATTTATATTTATATTGATTTACTTCTTCTTCCGAATCCCAATTCTATGGAAATCCATTATCAATCCGTCTTTATTACTTTCTACGGTGGATTGTACACTCGCATAAAACATTTAGTACAAGCGTTCGCACGCTCGGTGTTCCGTTGCCCGAGAAAATCGTCTAACCCTAACTCCTTTTCCCTCTCCCATTTTGTCTCATATTCCGAGTCCAATGTTCCCCTTCCTCTCCCTCTTCCTCTCCTGTGCTCGATTCCTTGCAGCTTTCGTTCATCCGCATTGCTTCCTAGGTTAAGGTTCGTATCCCCTTTATCATAATCTCATTTTAGTTTCAGTTTAAACCTTTGTTTTATGCGTTTTTCCGTGAGTGAGAGAACGATTCTGTGCTCGGCTGGGATACCATAATGTTCGAGCGTTAATGTTCGTTATCATTTTGCAAAATCAATTTTTTTGGCTTGTATTGAACATGCTGAGTGTATTCGATGGTAATTTGGGTAGACAATACTCGCATTCCTCAGTTGGACCTCCTCCACCTTTTGCCCTTGAGAAAAGAGCGAATTTTTAGCGGATAACTGTGACGTCTCCTACTTGGTATTCTGTTTGTTCGTGTGCAGGATCAATTCGATTTACCGAGCCTGATTTCATATGGTGGATTGCTTTTTAGGGATCTTTCTTTTGATCAATTATACCAGGGACATTTTGATTTTGATGGCTCCTTCTTCCATTTGGAGATTATATTGTTACCTTTTTTGTTTAAGGCATATGCAATTTGTTTATGGTAACTATGATTTTGCATGATACTTTTGTGCCAATTTGAGGTTGTTATGTTTTCAGTTCAGTTGATTTGCTTTTTCATAGGCATTCTATAGCTTTGTGAAAAGTGGAATCTTTTATCAAATATCAATAAAACATTGCTACAGCTGAGCTTTCTTTGACGGTTCCTATAGTGGTTTACATGATTGGTTATAGGATTAATGATTAGGTGCACAATGGTAGTGCTAGGATATACATTGTTGTTTTGGTGGTTATAAAGTCATCTTGCAGTCATTTTCTTTAGTGGTGATTATCCAAATTGGAGTGAACTTATGCACAGTTGATAGTGGAGGAGGGCATACTATGATTAGTCTTGGATGCTAGATTGTGTAATGCATTGCTCAGCATTTGAACTAGCAGGATAATTGCAATAAGAAGGGAAAAGCATGTTATGTTCAATGTACTACAAAGGTGCATTTATTGGAATGTGCATTGAGTTGCACATGCTTGAAAATGGGGAAAAAAATAAAAATAATATGAATGAAACAACATTTGAATTTTGGCTCAAGGCTTTAGAATAAAAGTAGAATTTTGGGGCAAGGTAAAGTGCTGCTTTATTTCATTCTAGCTTGCGACAATGACTGGTATGAATGTTCAGAAGTGCAACAAGTAGATAAGAATAAGAGGTAAATCAAGTGCCTTTATAATGCTTATTAACTTGATGGATTTGACAAATTTATTGAATGATAACTAAGAGATATTGCAAGGTAGTATTGTGAGAATCATTCTTGTTTGATAAGCAATACTCCTTCAACAACTATCATGGTGTGGATATTGAAACATTTGCTGATGTCTTATGATTTTTTGCATTCATTTATTATAGACAATGTTGTAAATGGCGGTAGGCGGTGGCGGGGCGGTCTTTGACCGCCTACCGCCTCGGGTGCCTAGGCGGTGCCTAGGCGGTTGAATATTTTTATACATAAATAAGTTTCATCTAATACAATACAATTTATATAAAGAACAAATA
>JBAMIE010202546.1:0-10944 GCA_037177295.1 Kaempferia parviflora
TTCTTTACTTCCGCTGCGTACTCATTTTATAATCCGAATAGTTTTTCGACGCGATATTCACCCCCCCTCTATCGCTCAATCTCGATCCTACACAAATGTTCAACATAATCTCAACTGCTTAACTACTATTGCGCTTAATTACCTGTGGTATTTTTATTACTTTCTCCTTGTTCAACAATAAATTCAAGATATATACTTGAAAGACCTATTTCATCACTACATCAAAATCACTTATATATTCATTTTGATTTAATCTTTATTGAAAGTCCAGTCATTACATCTTAGTTGTTAATTTTGAAATCTTTATTTCCTAAATCTTGATTTCAAAATTCAAGTTCGTATTTATTCTAACTTATTATAATTTAGCATAATATCATATGCAAATAAAATACAGCATGGAGGCTAATGTTATATAAATACACGGTAAGGTCATCTTGTATTGATGTAAAGGTATGAGCGCAAATTGATTATTAATTGATGCTAAAAATCAAATGTGCACTCTTTAGTTTTAAAATCATCTAAAGGATGCTTTTTTTTTTGTTTTTTTTTTTTATAATTGTAAAATGGTGCTCCATTACCACTAATATGTCTATGATATCCTTCTTTTTATTGATATGTCCATTATACCCTCTTTATCTTGATTTATTGAAACGTGAACAATTTCATAAAAAAAAGTTCATTTTTATTAGAATTCATTATAATTTTTTATGTAACTCTAGATCCGCTACAAAAGAATATTCACACCTTATTTAAGGATAATTGTAACTTATACATTATATTCCTAAACAATAAAGGGATCAAGTTCAATGCAATTATTCAATTTTGCTAATTTAAAGTGAAAAAGCCCGCCATGGCTGGTCCTAACCTCAAATGAGAAAAGGTGAGGGTTGCATTAGGTTACTCGCCAGCATTGAATTCAAGCAAATGCCTAATAAATAGATTCATCAAACTATTGTACTAATACTATGTTGTTCTCTGGAAGAAAGCATTACAAGTCTGAGAGTAACGTCTCAGTAAGGATCACTACATCTCTATGAGAAGTCGGGTATAATGTTAAATATGTAAGAGTTCATGTTGAAGGTCCAAATATAACATATCAGTGAGAACCGTTATATCTCCATGAGAATTTTGGTGTAGTGTTAAATATACAAGAGTTCTTACATTATAGGTTTGATAAGAACAAATATTATAGGAAAATTAATGTTCTAAAATTTGGAACATGGAATATAGGAACATTCACAGTAAAGCAATGGAGGTAGTAGATACAGTGATTATCAGAAAAATTAGTATTTTGTGTGGACAAGAGTCAACATGGGTAAGAGAGAAAGCAAAGATAATAGAGAACTCCGTTTTTAAGTTATGATACACAAGGAGTAAATAAGAAATGGAGTAGGTATTATTATACATAGTTCGTTAAGGGATGAAGTTGTAAGTGTAGTTGAAAAGAGAATATGATTATAACTTTCAAATAGTAGTGGCAAAAAAAAAAACTATTAACGTAATTAACATATATGCACCTAAGTAGGATTATATGAACACACCAAATTTAGGTTTTGGGACGATTATGATGAGGTATTACAAAATATTATGTCAAACAAAATGATTTTAACAGAAGGAGATCTAAATGGGTATGTTAGAGTAAAAAATGAGGAATATGAAAAGGTGCATAGATGTTATGGGTTTGGAACAAGAAATGAAAAAGGGAAAACTATATTGGATTTGACGATAACATATGATCTTATACTATATATATATATATATATATATTTTTTTTTTTAAAAAAAAAGAACACTTGATGACATTCAAAAAATGGGAATATTAAATCCAAATTGATTTTCTTTTGGTTAGTAAGAAGGATAGAAAGATTTGTAAAGATTATAAGGTCTTCCCTAGAAAAAACTTAAATACCTAATATAGCTTAGTAGTCTTGGATATGCGCTTTAAGCATAGTATTAATTAAAAAAAATATGCATGACTCCTAGAATTAAGTGGTGAAAGTTAAAAGATGGGAAATAAAACATATTAAGTAGATGGTAGGAGTACAAGTATTAGGAGAAAATATGACTCAAATACGACATGAGATAGATGATATCAAAGCTCAAAATAGTAGTCAAGAGTATACTCGGTGAGTCAAAGGGGCGTGTACCATAGAATAAAGAATTTTGGTGGTGGAATAAGAAAATACAAGAGAAAGTGAAAGAAAAACGAATAGCTAAGACATTATATACTTGTAAGAACTAGAAAAACTTTAAAAAAAAATATGTAGTAGCAAAAAAAATGAGGCTAAAAAGCAGAGAATGAAGTAAAAAATGAAATTTTTGAACGCTTATATCAGAAATTAGATACACAAGAAAACGGAAAAGACATTTATAAAATAGGTAAAGCGAGAAAAAGGAAGACAAAATATCTTATCCAAATAAGATGTATTAAAGATAAATACAATATGATACTAGTAAATGATGAGAAAATAAAAGAACCGTAGCATATGTATTTTTATCAACTTTTTAATAAAGGTTTAAGTGACCAACTTAACTTAGATAATTTAAATAAGTTAAATAAGTATAAAAATTTAAATTGTTATCGTAGAATTTAAATTTCAAAATTAGAACAAGCTTTAATGAGATACAAAATGGAAAAGTAATTGGACTAGATGATATTCCAATAGATGTATACTTGTATATAAGTGCCTAGAGAAATAAGGTATTGAATGACTTTCAAAGTTATTTAACTTGATATTGAAAATAAAAAAAAAACTTGATTAATGGAGGGTAAGTACTTAGTTCCCTTATATAAGAATAAAGAAGACGTATAAATTTATGCAAACTATAGGGATATTAAACTAATGTCTCATACTACACTTTAGGAAAGAATAATAGAAAAAGATTAAGGAAGGAAATCATGGTGATCGAAAATTAATTTGAATTCATTCTGGAATGTCGACAATAAAAGCTATGCATCTTCTCAAATAATTAATTGCAAAATGTCAGGAACAAAAATAAGATCTATATATGATATTATGATAAAATCCCAAGAGAAATTATTTGGAGAATTTTATAAAAGACTTGTTAGTGCAGCATATATTGAACTCATTAAGAATATGCACGTAGATATAACGATAAGAGTGAAGACTTTAGGCGGATTAATCGAAGTATTTCTTATAAAGATAGGGTTGCATCAAAGATCAACTCTAAGTCCCTATCTTTTACACTAATCATTGACGAATTCATTGGATACATGTTAGATACGGTATCATGGTATATGTTATTTGCAGACAACATTGTTTTGTTAGATGAGATACGTGAGGGAGCAAATGTTAAACTCGAATCTTAGCGGAAATACTATAGAAAGATTTTAGACTTAGTAGAGTAAATACAAAATATATGAAATTTAAATTTAGCAACATTAAGAGACAATTGTTAAAATAGAAGAAATGAGTTGTCTAGAACTAAGAGCTTTCATTATATATTTAAGATTTTTTTTTCATAGGATATTTTAAGTTTAACACTGTTAAACTTATTTTTCATCTAATACTTTTTTTCTTCTATGGTAAAACCTTTATCTTCTCATATTTAATGTGCTCTGGGTGGTTGTGGTGTATTCTCATCAGGTAACTGTTGAAGGACAGGCATTCCACAAGTCATGTTTCAAGTGTTCTCATGGAGGTTGCTCGATCACCCCGTCCAACTATGCAGCCCTTGAAGGGATCCTCTACTGCAAGCATCATTTCTCCCAACTTTTCAAGGAAAAGGGGAGTTATAACCATCTTATCAAGTCTGCCTCAATGAAGCGCAGCGCAGCAACTGCCCCAGATATTTAGCATCAGTTAGATGTTGCGGCTATTTATATGGCAATAGAGTTTTTATCTCCTGTTTAGTATCTGTTAAGATACTTGCAGCCATATTGTCCATTGTTGTAGTTCTTTTTTCTGTCCAATCTGTAGCAAAACTTGCCCAGGAGAAACAAGTCCTATGTTTTAATCAAATGATATTTTACTCGGAAACTTTCTCATATTGCCTGCTTAATATTTGCTCTAATTTTCCCATGTCTTTCTTTCTAGTATGATTTTTTTTTCACTGTGCATGCTTTTTCCTTGGAAGATTTGTGTGCTAATAGTAAATATTTTTTTATGAAAAAACAGTCGAGCATTCATCGGTTGAAATGCTGGATGAGTCAAAAGATGGATGAGACTGGCGCATGAATGAAGATTAATTTGTCATTTTATTTGTTTTTAATAATTCAGACTACTATCGTCCTATTTGGCAGCATCTTATTGGAGAATAAAAAGTGTAAAGTGCCACGTCAACCCTGAAACTAGTTTTCGCGCTGTGCTTCAAATTCTGCGTTTCACTGGCTGGAAATTGTGGGGCCCTGAGTCGACGTGACAATTTCATGGACTACGACGAACTATGAATTCACCACTACTTCAGCTCGATCTCCCCCCTCCTCGCTTTGCTTAGCAGATACTCTTCGATTTCATCAATGGAACAGCAATCACTGCTTGCATCAGGTACAACTCTATCTCATCTGCTCTCCCTATCAGAGATCGATTTTTTTTTTTTTGTTTGTTTTTTCACCTTCAGTAATCAACGATGTCTTCGTCGGAAAGGCGAAGCGGGAGGGAAGCGAGAGGAGTCTTGGAGGTCGTACCAGTTCGTAGGGAGGAGTCCCTCCCTACACGTACCTCCCTCGTCCGTCGCCACTGGAGAGGTGTTGAGCGTCGACGAGATTCGTGCCACCTCCGTCCTCTCTTCTGATCATTATTACCCGCCTTCAATCCATGGTGCCCTGGTGGGATCGCCCGAACCTGATGATCCCCAAGGTACTTGTTTTATAGTTTTGGCTGTAGGGGTTGTTTACTTTCTCGTGCCCGTTGATTTCGGAAAATTGTACTGAAATCCCTTCGTCGATTAGAATTTTTGTCAATGCTACTACGAATTAGGGCTTGTGGCTCTCTTTTGAAAGTACTTAACATTCAGGTAGCTTTTCCCCTTTCTTATTAGGCAATGCAACTCCAAAAAGAAGGCATTTTAAAATAAAAGGCTCCAAAGAGAAGGAAGATTCTTTGAACCATAGACTTTTAGTCTGCAAATTATGTTTACCGCACTCTTATTTCAATTGAATTTTGGCTTCTTGCACCAGTTGACCCTTTGGTTTTTTTTTTTTTTTTGGTTAAAATGCGGCATGCCCAATTTCTAGATTAACACTACATTAAGCCTACGTTTTTAGGCCTGATGAAATGCCCTTTTCTCATTTATCCTAATATTGAGAGATCTATTTAATATAACTAGTCTTTCCTTAGGTGCAGTTATCACAACTCAAGCTCTTGTACCTCAGGGAGGGTACGACGGGTACTCTGGTGGTTACAGCTCAAAAGAACTTGGGAGGTCAGTTCAGCAACTTTTCTTTTAGAACTTCCAGAATGTTTATCGTTTGTTCAATTTTCTATTTCGCTAATTCTCATCTGGTACTTGATAGGGGGAAAACAATATCTTCTCTAGTTCTGTTTTCTTTTGAAATTTTTTCTTACTGAAAACGTCAATTTTTCTGCTCCTTTATGTCCCAAAATTAAGTAGAATCTTTCATTGATCTTCTCAAACGTTTTTCTCCAACAGAATTGCTTGTTCTCTACGGATTTTTCAGCTTTCAATATGTTAGTGTCCATGTATGAAGTTCAGAACACAATAATATTGCTGAAGAATTTATACCTTTGTCCTCAACGTTCCCAAACCTAATCTAATTGCAGAATATCACTACTAGTTGTTTGGAAATTTTGTCTCATATAAGTTATGTTATTTTGGGTCTCATCTATTTGTTGTCCATTCAATATACAGTATAAGATTTTTGATAATACCAAATTATGGCCTGTTCCCAGTCATAGTAATGTCTATAATGTGCTAGCAAGAGATGATATTCTGACTGCCTAGTTCATTTTACAGACAAATTCTGGATGAAGTGGAAGTGCGACAGTTACTTATTGATCATGTTGGGCATAGCTGTTGTTGGGGAAACCAACCTGCCCGAAAGTGGAAAATATCCTCTACTGATGACTGTAATGTATATGTTGGGTTTCTAGAGACTTTCATATAGGAGAGAGAAACTATTGAACAAAAAGAGCCATACTTGGGAGGCAAAGTTGACGGTAAAGAGGAAGTCCAGGAAACTGGGGTTTGGGAACTGGATTTGAGGTCTGAATTTCCAATTCTTTTTGTGCCACAAAAAGAAACCAGAGTTAATATGCCCCATTCTGAAGCTGTTGAGAACTTCTCTGGTAAGTTCTAATAAAATGTCAGTTGTGCCTTAAGGATTTTCTTTAAAGTCAATGGTTATGCTGGGAACAAAACCCACAGATGTGCATTTTTGAAATTCAAAAACTAGTCCACCAGTTTTTGATTAGTTATTAGCCAGTAGACCTTAGCAAACTGAAAATTCATTTTGTTAATTCCTTTACACATAGATTATCCTTGAGCACTTTCTTTTGCTTCCAAGTCTTCAACCTTTTCTTACCAATACATGCTTTGTACCAAATTTTCTTTGTAATTATACCTTGACATTCAAGTGATTTGCTTTACTCTGTACATATATGTATTTCATCTTATGGTTAGAGCTTAGATGTACCTCTTTTTATATATGGTAATTCATGATCAAATGACCTCCGATCTTCCACCATATACTTCAAAGAACAATTAAAGTGTATGGAAACAGTTACTTTTCTAATTCTAGTCACTTGCCATACTAGTCGGTGGTAGACTCTTTGCCTAAAAGCATTATGATAAACTCTTCAAAAATTGTATCAGACTACATAACTTAGTTAATACCCTCTTGATAGTAGCTTTTGTTAAAATAATTCTCTGATTTCTAGTTCCATTCTGTTTACTTGATATGATTTGTGTTATCTCTCTCATATGAATTACCATAGTATTCTTATTTGCTTAAATTTGCATTGTTAAAACTGGAAGAGTGTGATGGTCGAGGACAAATTCCCTGCCCTCCTTGCAATGCTGGTCAAAAAAGTGGTTTTTATGTAGAAAATAAGATGACTGGATGCCCTTCTTGTTACGGAAGGGGACTAATTGCTCATACAGATGGATCTGATACAATGTAAGCTTGTTGAGCATTCTTCTTATTGAGTATCTATTAATTTTTTTTATAGCCTTTGAATACTTACTAGTATGAAGATCATGACAGATGTACGAAATGCTCTGGTAAGGGAAAATTACTGTGTGGAACATGTTGTTCACGTGGGCTTGTAAAATTTCAGCTATGTGCAGGACAAGGTTCTCTCATCACACACAACATTGCACTGGTCAGATGGTATGTTTATAACTGATGTTAATTTGTTTGAATACATATATATGTATGTTTATTTTATTTATTGTCAAGTTTAAGCTTGCTCAAGAATTTCTAAATATCATTGTACCTCCCTAATGGATCTAGGGCGCTTCAGAATGAACTAGGAAGATACTTGGAAGTCTTATTTAGCACAAGCCTTAATGAGTGATTGAAGTTTGGTTTTTTATTTATTGTTTTTCTTTTAAAAAAAATTGCTGCAAAAGGTGCTAAAAGTGGTTGTTTAGAAAATAAACCCTGGTTGGTAAATCTTGCACCACCCGCCTCTACAATATGAGAGAGTTGCCTTCAGATCTATGGAGTTAGGGACTTGCCCTTCTAGATTTGCTGCGTTAATTGTTAAAGAGATAAAAGTTGCTAGATTTCCTTTAAGTTCTTTCTTCTCAGGAAAAGAGGAGGAATCGCCTTCTTGAAGTCAGCTTTCACATTTGTCCTTCATACTGTTTCCTCAGGTTTTAAACCATGCTAATTGATATCTTTGGAGAGCATAATCATTAACTGGGTGGGCATGAATTATGCTCATGGTCATAGAAGCTGGCTGTGTATGAATATGAAACCTGGCAACAAAGTCACCCTGATTTAAAAAAAGATAAAGAAATGCCCCCAGCCTCATGAAAGACAGGATAATTAAACCAGAAAACAATCTTCATTCAGTTCACTTGAATACTTCTGCTTTTAGTAAATTACACTCGGTAATTCACTCTGCTTAAGTACTCTTCACTTTGTGCATTTGTTTGTTAAGCGAATAAAAGGATGCATACTGGTACATTTCTATTGTTTTGATCATCTTTCCCTGTGGTTCCTTGGAGGCATTTTTGAGAATGCCCCAGTTGTCATGCTCCAAGAATGCGCCAGAATTAACCAATTCACCATATATTGGTTGTATCATATGCAGGAGTACCAGACGAGGTGTTCTATAGAGCCAGGGGGGTTCAGCTGTGCAACATCCAAGCATACCAATGCACTCCTGCCTTCTTTGCTGATTCCTATCGGTTGAATAGGTTCTCGTCTGAAGTCATTGCTAATCGGTCTCTTGTTCCTCCCTTGGCGAGGGTCATCTACGAGAGGCACATTATCTCCATTGTACCGTCACTCGTGTTACAATGGCTGATCGCAATCGGTCCTTCAGCTTCTACATAATTGGGCACAGCAGGGAGGTTTTCATAAGGGACTATCCTAAGAAGTTCTGCTGGGACTGTGTTGCTGCTTTGACTGGCTGAAAGCTTAGAGTTTCTGAAGCAGAACTTGAAATAAGGAAATATAAATCGAGAGATATAAATTATGTATGTGATACTAAGAGTCTATATTGAAGTTGTTTGTATCCATACCATTTCCAATATCATAATTGTCTATTTGCATTTATCCATCACGGAAGCAAGGAATATAACCGGGAGTGCAGAAGTCAATGATATATAATTTCAAAGCGGTCCATAAATATACCTTAAAAAAATTTACACTGAAATTATAATTGTTCGTGACGAGAAGTCATGATATGAAATCGTTGCATAATAGCTTCATTGTCAATCCATTAAATACATTTTTCTCAATATCCGAAATCATACAAGTATTAAGTCAATCATCTTCCATTCGGTTGCACAACCACAGTAGCAACTGGATAAGTCAATGCTAAAGTATCAAGCATATCAAAGGATAGACCACATGTATGTTATATTTGAGAGGTGTCCTAAGGCAAAAACCTTAAATATTATGTTATTTATTAGATAAATAAATTTCTTATTTGAGTGTGCATTCTATATGTATGTGATATTGATTTTAAACTCAATTAATGAAGTTCACAATACAATACATAACACGAGAGAAATTATGATTGAATCACAATTAGTGGGTATCTCTATGTGTAATTATGTACATATTAAAATATTCCCTAGTCGATGAATTGATGAGATTAGACATCATCAAATTTGTAAGACTAGTATATGTTATGCCTTTTGGTTTAACCGAGCAGTCGATCCCTACTGGCTGGAAATATTGGGATGTTGAGAGTTAACATATGGATATTGGTTAAAGGTAACTACTTCATTGGAAATGATTGTTATAAGACTTCATGTGGTTCTATATATGTCTATGAAGATCTCAGTATAGCTTGAGTGCAAGTTCCCTTTGACTTCAGGTATTCAAGTCATCTTGATCATGGAAGCTTATACATTGACATCTTGAGCAAACATCTCCTAGGAGGTGTGGCCCCGGATGATTGGGTATAAGACGATATGCTCGAAGGTGTTTGAATAGCACACCACTTCTTTTATAAGGAGACGTATACCCTATGACCTCTTATTAGGATTATTACTCGTAAGTTTTTGGCCAAAGCATCACACGTCAAGAGGATGATCTTTTTGGACACATGTTTGAGTAATTTGAAGCTACAGGACAAGGAAATACTACTTGGGCTAGGTGTGACATAATCAGCCTAGTGGAGAATTGACACATTGAGCATATCCTGAACCAAGTAGGTATAAGATGAGTGAAAGAAACAAACGCATGAATAACTATAGCTGCTTTGGGTTCAGAAGTGGTTCTAGAATTAACTATGATTTTCTAGTTAATTGAAGATCATGATGTACTACTAGGTGTCACTCATGATCAATTCATAATTAATGGTTAATTATGAACTTCCAATATAATTTGGGAACCTATTAGGTCACATGCATTATGAGTATATCTGAAAGACTTAAAACAAGTTTGAGAATTGGATTCTCAAAATGAGAGAGAGGACTAGACAAGGAGCAAATATGAAAGATATTTGTTGGATAGAAGCGATGGTGGACCACGCCTATTGTAGGCAAGTTGGATTTATTATGGTTTAATAATAAACCAAATTGGTTTGATTTAGTTATGAACCAAGATAGTTTAATGATAAACCAAAAGGGTTTGGATTAGTAATGAACCAAGATAGTTTGGTTTTGAACCAAACTTAATGGTAATGGATCGGGTTGCTATTAGATTATTGGGTTTGGGAGATGACTTGCTCCCCAAGTCATTGAAGAGGGGTATAAGGGTTTGGGAGATGACTTGCTCCCCAAGTCATTGAAGAGGTGTATAAATATACCCCTCCACGAGGAGAAGAATAATTAATTATTCATTAAGAGAAAAATTTAATATGATTGATTAGCGCTTCTCTCCTCTCTCCCTCTTCTTCTCTCCTTGCTATTGCCGACCAAAGGAGGTTGTCGCCTCCCTTGCATCACCACTAGTCACAACTAGTCGTCCAGGCACCTTCTGTCAGACATCCTGTCGGTCTTCCAAGCATCAGACAGGAGCACAATGACTTCCTTTGGGCCGTTGGACAGAAGGATGAATTCCCTCCTTGCTTGTTGCCGAGAGCCATCGCCGCCTCCTCCAGCCTGTCGTCGGTCACCTGCTAACTGCCTGCAAAACTCCGGACACCCCAGCCCTTTGTTGTCTACTACCTTATTGTCGGACAACATCTACAGCCGCCAACAGAACCTGTTCTTGTGTCGGACAACAACAATTAGTTGTTGCCCCTTCTCTTTTGTGTCAGCCAAATAGTTGGTTGAACCTCACTTTGTGCCACTGGGTTGCCCTCACCGCTGGGCACAAAGTCAAGCCATAAATCTC
>JBAMIE010202553.1:0-10943 GCA_037177295.1 Kaempferia parviflora
CCATAAGTGCAAATGGTTAAGACATGGGGGAGGTATATGCTCGGGCGTGTCGAGATTCGACCTCTAGACCTCATGTGGCAAGTTCTCATGTCTTAACCATCGCACATGTCTTAACCATCGCACCGCCTCGAGGGGACAGGGTTATAGATTGCAGCAGATTAGGAGGTAAAATGCCTAAATAACTTGCAGCAAATTACCACTAAAATGAACTGAATGAATGGTTGAAGAATTCTGAGAATTCCAAGAGGCCAAAGAGAAACTATGATAAACAAAATCAGCATAACACTCACCTTTTGTTAACTGAAAAACATGCAGGGCACAACGCTCAGCAGCTAGTCTTACTGGGCCACTCCCATCCTTTAAACTGTCTGCAATAGCTGGGCCTAAAATCGAAAGACTTGCAGTAACGGCCGTAGGATTTACCTGATGCAATCACGGAAACAATCAGAAAAATGCAAATTTCTATCTGGCTTCTTTATAGATTTAGAGGAATGCCAGTCAGTCATTTAAAATGCATACCTTTGCATAGGCCTTTATGCCAGAGAGTGCTCTTCTTCTGACCTCACTTGAGTCATCTCGAGAAGCTAAGATAAGTGACTGCATGAGCTGTGAACATACGTTTCCTTCCTTTCCAACTTGAAAACAGAGTAATCTTCCGATTGTCTTGGTTGCGGTTTCACGAATTGGGAACTGTTTTCACACAACAATAAATGAATGACGTTGGAATTACATAGCAAAAACAGTACATATACCAATGCTAACAGTTATGTACCTTATCATCTTTCAAGGCATCTTTGAGAGTATCTATAAAAGATGGAAAGAGCAGACTTCGGTGCAGTGTGGATGGATTGTGCAAAGAGATTGAAGACAAAGTGAGAAAAGATCCATGCCTAACGAACCAGGTTGTAGATTCAGTCAAATCCACAAGTACTTGTAGCAGATCCTGGAACTCATTATCTTCCATGTACTGAGAATAAATAAGATTTTACGTTAGTGCCAATGCAAAATAAAACAAAAGAATAAAATAAATCTCATAAAGCAATTTAAAGAACCAAAAAGCAGCAGAAGCTTTTGTAGCAAGTTGTTGCAAGTTTTTCTCTGATAGAAGATTCATCTATCGTATCACAGCTAGACCAAATCTGGTAATCACCTTCAGACCAATGTCTTGCAATAGACACAGATCCCAAAAATCGATCACATAAAAGATGGTGTACCTGAGACATGATTCCCATGACTTTTGCTGCAGAACTTCGCACCTCATCGTCATCAAGTTGCAACATGGCTCTCACTAAAGAGGAAGCTCGAAGCCTGATTGCACCACTCACACTTTTGCCAGCATGCTTAATAACACCTTTAAGTGCAGTGAGAACGGCTTCCTTGATGCCACCATCCGATGACTGAAAAATCATATTTAATCAAAATGGTGGCAATTTAGTTGAAATGTTTGCAATATCAATCCTACCTACCTGGAGAGTGGATAGAAGGTCATTAACTAGAGGATCTACTCGTGTGCTCAGTGCGCTAAGCTTTCCTAAGGCAAGTGCAGAACTTGAACGTACAGTCCTGTATTTGACATCAATCCAAGCTTTTAGCAAAAGTGTTATCCAAGAAAGAAAAGAAGAAGAATTCACCAAGAGATACCACCTTGCATTGTCTTGTAAGCATTTTATGAATGTAGTTTGAAGTTGTGGAAGAAAAGGTTTAAGAGCAATCCCCCCTTTACTAATAATGATAGACAGAGTTGACAATATAGCAGCTTTCACTTGCCAAGTAAATCGATCTCCAACAATTCGTATAAGTGGCCTTCACTCACAAGAGAAATAACCAAAAGATTAAACAGATGGTATGCAGCATTGATAGACAGTCAATTACAGAAGAACAAATTAAATTTACAAAAGTAACTGAAGGAGGCAACAATGATAAACTTCAGCAATCATAGGTCAAAAACACAATGAGGTAGGATCAATCTCTCCTCACTGATTTGTTGTTCAGATTCAGTTGTTGATCTCTTCCATCACTAAAAACAATGATCTCATGCTTTGGCAAGTGTTGTAATGGTCTAATTGGGGTTTGATATGGTTTTGTTTCTCAAAACTATATTGATCACAATGTGGATTGGGAGTGTTGATGACGTTCCATTTAAATAATTTGAATTGATTAATCTGTGGGCTTTAGTTTGCAAGATAATCAATGAGTACGTGTGTTGTTCAAACCTCTGCATCTGCTAAGCAATAAAGATGAGGAATTTTTCAAGTTTTGCAATATACTTCTCAATGGTGTATTATTTTCTAGCTTCTAAAGAAACATTTGCCTCAAGGTCTTATTTCATTACTCTGGTTTTCTAGTTTCATGCCCATAATTTACTTGTGTAAAATCCAAAGCACATTTCTGTATCTTCCTAGTCTAGTTGTTATTAATCTTACAGCTATTCAATGATACACCAAGTACAATGGTCTAATTTGACTATCGCAATAACTGAAAAGTTAATTTTACAATTTAGGTATATAACAAAAACATATCATTGTTTCTTTATGCAAGGATCAAGTCCAAATGCCAACTTGAACATAGGAAGAGGTTGTCAATCAGTTTGTTGATTTTGTATATTGGTTGGTTAGATCATGGATCTACTTGATGAGAAACATACGTTGGTAGATCAGGTGTTGGAGTAATATCGCCATTGGAGTTTTGACAGATTATCACTCTTTGTGCGGAGTAATGGTTCTCATGGTTGATTCACAGTAACGTGCTCTTGAGTTTGGCTTTTCTTTCTACGATGATTGTATGGCGAAACAGAAAATGATTTATGATGAAATTGGAGGTTGATGATTGGAGTTTGTTTGACAAAGCAATGTTGTTACAGGTAGCAAAGAGGCCACAAATTACCCAAATATAAATGCCTAGCTCGAGCAATATGAAGATACCTTATTGTTCCTCACTACACTTGATCCATTTCTCTTTCTGAATCTTTTTTGTTATTGCACAAGAAACATGGTTGCTATCATCATGTTTAGTTTTCACATAGTTTTTTTGATATATGTATAGTGATGCTTATTGATGACCAAATGGTCATTTAGGCAAATTTGTTCGTTAACTACTTAACCAAGTTATTTTAGACGATCATATGGTCATATGGTCAGGGTTTGAAATTTATAGTCAAGAGTATTTAAAGCCACGAATTTTGTTTTACGAACACACTTTATTTTTTATTTTTTATTTTTTATTTGTTAATAATGCATACCCAGTTACAGGAACAACGAACTCCTTCAGTGTCTGCTCACTTGTGAGAGCAATTAACTCGCCTAACCCCAAAGCAGCTTGTTCTCGCATTTCAACTGATCCATTAATTAGCCCCTGAAAGTCAAACAGAACCATAGTTGGATGATTTTGATTCACAATAACAACAACCAAGCCTTATCCATAAACTTAACTACAACAGGCGTCCATACACATTAGAATTAGTACAGGAATGCAATCACATAATTCAATTATCAACATTTCCCAATGTGGAAAACCTGACAACAGAAGAAGGCACCTGAAGGAATATAGGCAACAGAGGCTGAAGTGCTTTAGGAATGCAAAGTCCAGGAATAAGAACTGGTCCTCCCTGAAATAAAATCACAGTTGTATGATAGTGTTACCAACAAGACTCAAACAAAATACCACCACTCTGATAGTATCCTTCATTATTAAAAAAAGATATACCTTTCTTTTTCTTCGCTCTTTATCTCGAGCAGTAGAGAGAGCATCTCGGACAACTTTAATGAACGAAGAAAGGACATCCTTTTGGAGTGATCCGACAACCCTTCCTAAAGCTTCCCAAGCAGCCTGTCATACAGAGCATAAGTATATTGACATTAAGAATTACAATAAGCACAAATGTAATATTCTTTTCTCTGATTTACCGTGATAGTAGCTGAATCAAAATCACTTAGCAAAGTAACAAGTGTGTATATAATATTAGATGCTTCATCCTCCAAATATAACTTGCTATTTTTGTAAAAATAGCCTATCAAGTATGAAGAACCTCTTCTCATCAAAGCCTGCACGGAGGATCATTGATTGTCTAAAGGAGGCAAACCATCAATATAAGTTAAAATAAGCCGACATAACAAAACCTGGTTATCAGCCACTCCTTTAAGAAGCTCTGATATCAAGGAGTCAATGCCTTCCTCGTCGATGACTAGAACCACTGTTTCTGCAGCCTTCTTTGCAGAAGTTTGAACTTCCTAAGCATTTGACAATTAATTTAGTCAACAAAATTTATCATACTAACTTTGCCTAAGGTCAGATATTATCTAAAATTGATTCACATAAATGAGCAACATTTCACAGTGCAAGAAGTATAGTTATCCATAAATCAACTAAAGATAATAAAGGAAGCAAATTTGCTTGGGTAAGTCATGCAACGGAGAATACTGCCCACAAAAAACATTTTACAAGTTATATTAAAAAAAAAAGTAAATGCTTTTAAAAAGAGACTCTAATAGCTTTTCCAAATACATTTAATGGACTAATAAGCACATGACTAATAATGACTGAGAAAAAACTCAAGAAAAGGAATTAACAGAAGAAAAGAAATGCAACATTGTTAGAAAAGATATACAAAAATATCCTGCTTTTTTCATCGATTTATGAATAATGATTATAATTACTATATACTAAGATGAAATATTATGATATTCGAAAGAGCAAAGATAAATTCAATTTAAGAAATCCATGCAGAAAATATCCAATAGGAATTCAAAAAATAATGTTGGCGGTGTCCTAAGCCCAACAGAAAATTATTGGATTTGGACCTTATCAAACAACAATTATTCCCTAAAAGTCATGTGAGAAAGTTTTAAGAGTAAAAAGGTTGAACACCTATTGTGAGAGTCAAATGGTCATATTTAAGAAAAATAATACAAAACTTTTAATAAGTCATAAATTGTTTTACCACATTATCATCACCCATTGCCATAATTAACGGTGGAAGGATCATTCCAATATGTGAATTAAGACCAGTGCCAGCAACTTCAGCCAAAGCTCCCAAAGCATGAGCATTGAAGGCACTAGATAAGATGACCAGGTTTAGTAAGAACTACCATGTCAATCTCTAATTAAATCGGGTGAGAAGACTGCATAAAAATTCACTCACGAAAGGGGAAGCTGGACTAATTTAGGCAAGATGTGAGGCAAAACAGCTGCAGTCCTGACACTGAAATAGGCAAGAAATGAAGATTCAAGGGTAATTAAATAACCTTGCTTGCCTTAACTCAAGAAGTATGAAGACACCAAATAACCTCAATATTTGTTTGAGTCCATCAAGTGCTGTATCAGAAGTTTCATCATCCTCTAATGCACGAAGGAGTGTGGGAACAATTTCATCAATTGCTTGCATTCCAGCACTCTGCAACATGACATTCTCATTGTAAGCTTGTATACAATTGGCAATTCAAGAACATCAAATAGAACATATAGGTAAACCTTGTAAAGAGTGCTAAATGCCAAGCCAGCTGATTCACGAACCTCTTGCATGCTAGAACAAGTTGAAGAGTGATCATACAAGTTGAACAAATTTTCAAAAACATATAAAAAAATGTGCAAATAGAAAATCAAACCTATCGCATAGAGCTGTACGTATTGTAGGGATAAGTTCATCCATAAAGTTCAGCAATTGGTGTTTACCAGCATTCGCCATAACTTCACTCAGACCAATGCATACACCCTTTTAAAGCACAATTTGAGCATGATTAACAATAATTAAGACAAGCAAAGTCTAGCTATCATGAATAAACATGATAAAAATGAAGACTCAAACACTAGCACAGAACTTAATAAAGCACTTTAATGAACAAAACTATCTAATACTTAAGCATTCGTGGAAATGAATTACCTGATAAACTGAACAAAAAAAAAAGTGAAGCATATTCAAGAACTCTAAATGACATTTTATTAGCCTTGTTAACAATTTAAATTCTCATGAATTATTAGCCACATGCTAAAAGAATTGTGGAATGGTCCACATAAATAAACAAGTGCTAAAGTATATATCGCCAAGGCACATGATGTTAGATATATTCTAAAGAGCATTCAAGAAAGTAGCAGAACAAAATAAACTCACTTGTCTTTTACTACTGTCAGGGTGTTTAAGCCCTTGAGCTAAAATTGGAATAATTGAAGGCAAAACCCTCTCCCCAAGCTTCCGAACAAGTTCACCAAGTGCTCTTCCAGCAACCTAACATGATGAATCATTGGTTATTCAGTTGAGTACGGACATACTAAATACTTCAATTCCTTAAAAAAAAAACCTGTCGTCTTTCTAACAAAGATGAAGCGAGAGAAGAAATCAGAGTATCCATCAAGACTGGCATTATTTCTTTGAGAGTCTTAGGAGTATTTGCCACAATAGTCTTCCATACATGCAGTGCAGCCTAACATAAAAAATGTGAGATACATTTATGTTCAACAACAACATAAACTTCATTGTCAGTTTGTGGCAAAATAGTAATATGACAATAAGAAAACACAACACAGTAGAAAGAAATATCACATACCTGACGCACAGTCAAGCTAATATCACTACGAACCATATAAATTGCAGCAAGAACTTCATTGCGCTTCTTATGCCCAAGTACCTCAATAATTGCACGACCATGTGCCTCAGTACTTGCACCTTCGTCATCACTGCCACCTTCAAGAATTGCTTTTCCAGAGGTTCCAGCCACCTGCAAAGCCATAAGCCCTTATGCACAAAGATCCCTAAGACAATTCACAAAAATCTAAACAGATAAAGACCTTGAAAAGAAGATCGCCAAGAAGTTCAATAGAGCTTTGTCGTAAACGCCAATTATCACTAAAAATGCCATCCTCCACAGCAGGCAGCAACAAAGGTAAAGATCTAGTTTGATAGTCCCCCCAAAAAAGTGGAAGTAAGTTTTAATACCCAATTAAAATTTAAAAAAGAAATAGAATAAAGATGAAAGTAAAAATGTTTAGAAACAAACGTTGTCGCATAATGCTCAACAAAGACATGGCCAGCACTCAGCGCAGCATCACGAACAGATTCATTTTCATCAGCAAGCCCTGAAGAAGTCAAATGTCAGATAAATGTACAAATTTATGACTAATATAATCAACATACCATCCAAAATTGCAGGTAGAACCACGTGTAAATAGTTCTGAAAGATGACACCCAGGGATCTTGGCAAATACTGTGTCATCATTGAACTTAAGAGTTAAAAAGTGTTGGATTGACTTGAGTAACGAGAATGAAAAAACCAAATAAACCAGAAATTTGCCTTAAAAAGTGTCAAATGACCATCACGAACAGAAGACTTTTGGTGAGAACAATTTCTGATGATATCAGGAAGAATGCGCTCAAAGTAATCCTTCCCAAGAGCAGCCAAAACCTATAAAAGAAAGAATTGCGATTGTTGAACACAGAATTATTATGACAATCAAAGATTATTTGAAGTTAGGCTGCAATTGAAAAATATTGTTGGTTATACTGGTTTCTTTTAGGTAAAACTGTAGGTTACCCTGTTAAGCAAAAGCAAAAAATCATACATGAATGGAAACAAAAATTCCTCTATAAAGACCAAAACAAAAATCAAAATGAAACATACAATTTATCCAATAAAATAAGACAACTCAGATGGGGAGATTACCAGAAATGCATACTCTCTATATTTGATTTTCTATGGTTATTGCACATCATAGAAACTCTATTCTTCATTTCACATGCATGGAGTATTAACCATGATAATGGAGTTACCTTGTCACTTAACCAATAATCATGTCAAGAGTTATCCTAGTAAGCATTTGTCAATAAGATTCTCCTTTATTAATGATCTTTCCCGATTACATAAAGCTAATTGGTTTTGCAGACCTAAAGCGAAAAGTTTACAACTAAGGAAACCATTAAAAGTCTTTATTCTATAAATTATTTGGCAGAAACAAGACTATTAAATGTATAAAAATATGCTCCAAACACCAATATTCAACTACATAGCCCAACATTCGACGAAAACAATGTCATTTGTAGACAATATAGATCATGGTAACATGTCTTGAATGTGTCCAGTTAGTTCATCCGACTAGTGTAGTGATCATAATTTCTCAATTGCCTTAATCCCTGAATCTGATTATACGAATGAGAGTCAAAAACTAGACCATGACGATATTGACTACTATCCATCCAGTAATGCGCAAAATCTATAGTACATTAAAAGAAGAATAGCACAAGGTCATTGAGTCGTATCTCTGTACACATGGAAGAGTTGATAGAAATGATGTTTAATGTTTATGTTCAACAATTAATGGAGCATCCAAACCTCACTAAGACCCTGTGCTGCTCCAGAACGCTCAACATTGCTGCTATCAGACTTCAATGTATCCAATAACCATGAAACAAGATTTGGAAAATTCTCTTCGCCCATTCCTTTGATGAGAGATCCAAGAGCCCTAGCTGCCACTGACCGAACTTCTGGAATAGGATCAACCAACACCTGTTTGCAAGAAGGGAAGATAAATATAGTACATGTTGAGAGATCTCATTTTCTACCGGAAGAAAAAGATTGTTGAGAATTTGCACCTTTTTAATTTCAGGCAGAAGTAATCCTATATAAGGTATCATATCCTTAGGTTCAGTCACTAAGGAGCACATGTTTCCAGCAATCTGAGCAGCTTTTTTCTTTGTCTCAGCACTTCTCTCCCTTAAGCCTCTATGAACAATAGGTACCAATAATGCCAAGGATGGAGCATCAACTGAGTTGATGAAAGTGGTCTGCAAAGATAGCCTAAAGTATTAAAGCACTTAACGTTTAAGACAATTAAACAAGTAAAACTTTTAGCCTACTTGAAGAAGAATGTCTAGAGAATGCTTTGTGTACTCATTAGGATCAGTTAGACCCATCAACAGGGTGGGAACAAGAGCAGATATTTCCGGATTTTTAATGACGCTGCCAACCTAATTAAAAAAAAAAAATCATGTAAAACACAATTTTAAACAACAGAGATACATAGAAAGTTCACCGAAGAGGAGAAGATTGTTACCTGCTGTAGAGCAGTTTGGCCAGCATCCTGTACTTTGGGGTGTGTATCAGTCAATATCTGCAATCAATTTTAGTAGTTGATGCTTTAAAAGAAATTTCACAAACCAAAGAGGATTCATGACCTAAAGACAATTGTGTTTCCAAGTAAGAAACCTCCGTTAGTTTGGGAACAATCTTCGGGAGGCATTGAGAAAGTTGCTCTGGTGCGCAGTACGCCATAGCACCCAGAAGCTGCACACTACTTTGCTTGGTTCGCCAAGCTTTATCTTCTAGCCCCTGAGGATATTAGAACCAAGTCACTTGCTGACCTTGAAGTGAAACCACAAAAAACACAATTCAAAACAACAGCAATCACATATTATCCAACCCATAACTCCATTCTGAAAAATATAAGAGTGGATGATAACCATGTGTTAATGATGTAGATCACAAAAAACAGAAGATGCTTCAAACGAGGACAAATTTAAAAGAAAAAGCACCTTAAGAAGTGAAGGGAGAACAAGCTTCACTCCGTAACCAGTAAGACGTGACATCATTGCTCGAGCAGCACATTCGGCAGCTTCACGTACTGCTGCTACTTGATCAGAAAAAGAAACCAAAAGCAATGGCAGCATTTGAATGACATACCTGGAATACATACATAAAATAACAACATCAAACAAGCCTGTTTATTAGATTTGAAAATTAAAATTTTGGAATACTTACGGTTCAAACAATCTACCAAGCTTTTCACAAAGGCACTCAAATCCAAGTAAAGCTCCTTCACGAGACTTAGCTGAATTTCTAAAACAAAAATATAACAGTCAAATTGCAACAAAAATAAGTGAAATGTATACACAATGTGAAAATGAAGACAATCCAAAAACCTCAAAAGAGAAAAAAATAACTCAACGGCTAAATTAAAAGGACAAGCAGATTTATTTATAAGTAATAGTTAAAACATTATTCCCATTTTGGTAATACTTAAATGTATATCTTACTCATGTTGAGCACTGTAAAAGGAATATCTCTAATTAAATTAAGATCAATCAAATCTCCGATTGTTCTTAGTATAAAGATTAGAGCATATGGGTCCTTTCATGCACTCCTTATCAAAACTCCCTGCTTTTGATTTCTTATAAGCTATGGCTATACTGAATTTTTCATGTCAATTATCTGCTCTCCTTGACCAGGTTACAGTAGGAGACATGTAAGCTTGGCAAAACCCATTGTATTTTGCTCTTCACAAGGCATCATCTATCAAACCACCTATAGCTATACCTTGCAACAGAATGGTTCATCGAGCTTAAAAACCACCTTCCTGATTTTGCAGATACTACAATGATTCATGTATGCACTCTTGAACAGTTTTAGGGGAGATGTAGTCCTAGTCTTCTTGTATTTGGCAATGTTGTTTCCTCTTTTATATTCAGTGGTGAAACAACCTTCTCATTTCTTTATCCTCGGCAATTATTTTACTTTATGGCTAATGGTTTTTTGGGGTTGTCTGTTTAAGTGGTATTTTTTTTTGGTTGTGTTTTGTTCATACACTTGAACCTAGATATGATAAACTTCATAGTTCTCAAGTACTCCAACACCCATAACATTCATATTATGATACAACATTTCAGGTTATGTAAGATTTTTCAAGACTACTAAACCTTGATTTGTACATTCTTTGCTATCTTTGCCTCAAACCATACAGCTTCCCATCAATTGCACTAACTCTCCGCTAGAATTATCCACCTTCACTATAGGTGTCATTGATATATGTTCATCAAACTCTCAGCCTTCATCAATGACATCATCCGAGGAAGGCTATGACATAAATGAGATATAACACAGCAGAGAACTAGTAACACAGTAGAGAAAAAAAAAAAAAAAAAAATATATATATATATATATATATATATATATATATATAGCAAC
>JBAMIE010202564.1:0-10943 GCA_037177295.1 Kaempferia parviflora
GAAATCGAAAACGATTTTACAATACTTGAATCTTGTTTAGCTTGCTTTCTTATTGCTTGGAAAATACCTCTTGATGCTCGGAAAGTAAAGCAGCATTTGTCTTCGAGAGCTCAAGAACTGGTAGCCAAGAATCGTGCTTCAATACTTCGTGAATACCCTTTTCTAGGGTTCCTTTGACACCTCTAATCCATGTCATCACTCGGCCGTTCAACCTGTAGAATGACTCTTTTTCGAACTCTTAATCAATTGGTGAGTTATCCTAACCGATTCAAAAGGCCTTAATCAATTTCCCATTCAATTTCCAACTTTTCTATTCTCTTGCGAAAAGCCTTAATCGATTAGTTGTCTCAATCGATTCTATCTCTTCGCAACAAAACATTGCCCAATCGATTGACCCAATTGATTGGCAAGGGCTGAATCGATTGGGCCAATCGATTTAACACGCAACTTTGGCTCTGCTACGCTCCCAATTGATTAGGAATCCATCCTAATCGATGGGAGCATGTCCTAATCGATTACCATAATTGATTGTCCAATCTTAACTCACTTATCCGAGTCAGGGTTCTCCTTGCCCAATATTCGGTCATCCATGATCTGTTGGGTCTTTCCCACCAAGTGTCTGGTTAACCCTTAACCCACTTGGACTTTCCATCTCATGCCAAGTGTTCGGTCAACCTTTGGCCCACTCGGACTTTCTTTTTGCCAACTTCCAAACACCAAGTGCGGTCCTCCTCGACCCACTTAGAGTCAGGATTATTCACTCGGTTGATTTCCACCGCCCCTAATCTTAGCTAGGGTTTTTCACTTGCCTAACCATAACATCCAATTAGGACTTTTCCCTTGCCTAACCCTCGAGTTAGGACTTTACCTTCCATAATCTCCAGTTAGGATTTTTCATGGCCTAACATCCTGTTAGGACTTCCCAGTCAATCAAGTATTCGTTCTTCCATTACATTCTTAACTTCTTTCTCACATATTGTCAAGTATTTTGGTTAACCTTGACCTACTTGATCTCTTCACATATTGTCCAAAAATGAAACTCAAACTCAAATCCACTCGAGCTTAGTCAAATTGGTCAACCTTGATGATTGCACTAACAATCTCCCAACAACCATGACTAAATTTGTACCAAGGCTCATTCCTGAATTCTAAAGTAGAGTTGTGTATGAATTTAAAACACTATTGTTTTCTTCTAAAATCATAGAACTTGTGATACAATTTGATAGTATCTATAATATTAATTTGTTAGCTAGCATCTACAATATAATTAGATAGCCCTTATCTTAAATTTTTTTAGGACCAATATATTACTTCCTAGGGTACAATTCGATAGATCCATAATACAAATTGATAGCACTTCTGATGCAATTTTACAACTATAATACAATTTGGTGGCATCTACAGCATAACTTTGTGGCATAGGGGATACAATTTTAGTTACGTCTATGATATAATTTGGTAGCACCTAAAATACAATTTAGGAGCACCTTGGGTTGTGAAAAATAAATAGTGCTTCGTGCATCCCATTGAGCCATCTATCTAATTGTTGAAATTTATAGGAATAAACTGTGGAATATGTTTTTTTAAATCTTTCCTTCTTTTTTGTATGCAGTGCTCAAATGGCCATACGCTATGTTCTGGATGCAAACCCAGAGTTCATAATCGATGCCCCACTTGCAGGCATGAGCTAGGCAACATAAGATGCCTTGCATTAGAGAAGGTTGCGGCTTCTCTTGAATTACCCTGCAAATATCAAAGCTTTGGTTGTTTGGGTATATATCCATACTACTGTAAGCTGAAACATGAATCACAATGCACGTTTAGACCCTACAATTGTCCTTATGCTGGATCTGAGTGCACAGTTGTTGGTGACATTTCTTATTTGGTATCTCACTTGAAGGATGATCACAAGGTTGACATGCACAGTGGGAGCTCCTTCAACCATAGATATGTAAAGTCAAATCCGCATGAGGTAGAGAATGCTACATGGATGTTGACGGTAATATCTCTCTCTGTTATTTTGGATATTTTTGCTTCTAAAACTTCTTTGATATGCTAACTATTTAATCTAGTTAATCATGTGGGTTCCCTCCTAAAACTCGTGGGAACATAGATTTATTCACTTCAATTTCTTAGACTGATAGCATTTTCTTGTCTCTTCTTAGACAGGCATAGTATTACTGCTATTTGTTTTTTTTTTATTATTATTATTTTTAGATTGAATAGGATTGAATTGTCTTTACCCAGATCACAATACTCTGTAAACTGGATTTCTGCAATTAACTGTTCATCATCGCTGCCTCAAACTTCTTAGCTTATTTTTCCCCCTTTCCTTGTCAACTAGTACCTTTTGTGCAAGCAAACCATTGTCACGAGCTTCAGCTCTTTTCTAATTATCTAAAGCTCTCAGATGATATTATTAAATATGATCATTATGTTGCTCAGTATCTGAGAAACATGGTTCGTATCTAGTTCATCTTCTGTGTGGACTCAAACAAATGATGCTGTGCTTTATTTAGGTTTTCAGTTGCTTTGGACAGTACTTCTGCCTGCACTTTGAGGCATTTCAGTTGGGCACATCACCTGTATACATTGCATTCCTGAGATTTATGGGCGATGACAGTGAAGCCAAAAGCTACAGCTATAGCCTTGAGGTTGGAGGCTACGGGAGGAAGATAACCTGGCAAGGGGTTCCACGAAGCATACGCGATAGCCATCGAAAGGTGAGAGACAGTTACGATGGGCTAATCATCCAGCGTAACATGGCCCTGTTCTTCTCAGGAGGGGATCGGAAGGAGCTGAAACTGAGGGTAACCGGAAGAATTTGGAAGGAACAGTGATGCTCTTGTTCTTGTTATCAAAACTTCTCGTGTTCTTGTGAGCTGCCAGAGGCTTGTTTTAGTTAACATAAAATTTTCAGATCAGTAATGTACCACCCGAAGCAAAACTCTCTTTGCTTAAGTGACCGTTCTACTCGCTTAAACAGCATGAGAATTAGTTGGGAAAAATACTGTGCTGTAAATAAGAACATTTTGTATCCTGCTAAGTCAGCCACTTCATTTTCTTCTTTCTCTTGTTGAATTACTGAAGTTTCAAATTTAATCAATTCCCTATTTATCATGTGTCACGGCATTCACTTCTATTAAATTTAAATGTATAAAAAAGTCTTCAAAGTTATTACATATAAAGTTAAAAGGGGTCTGATGGAATTTTAACATATCGACAAATCTGCAAAGTTCCAATCCAAATCGTAATGCATGGGCTCTACAGAATCCATCGCTTAGGTGCGTCCCCTACCAATTCCATCGCCCTTCCTTTCTCCCTTTCTTTCTCCATGGGCATTGAGCAGAGGCCGGCATGGCACTTGGAATTGGCTTGAGGGACCAGTTAAAGGCACGCCATGGCCATGGCCATGCCCTTTAAAGCAAGATGTGAAATGAGTTGACCTCCTTGAATTGGATTCTGGTGGTGGGTGGAGAATTGAATTGAATGCGAACGGTCGCTGTTCTTGTCAAGATGCCTCATAATCTCCGAATCAAATGAAGGCAGGTAAGAAATCCCAAAAGGAGGGATCTCCATATCCTTTACAGAGATCACTCACATACCCCACTACAGTTTGTCTTGCTAATTGCCTCTGGTGATCAAATACGAATAAGTTCACTCTTTTTTGGGTGCAAAAATGAACAAATCATAAGTTTTTTCCCGAAGGACGAACTTAATCTGGCATATATTCCAGTTGATCAAGCATATGACATTAGAAGAATAATGTGCACCTTCTGCTCTCCAGTCGATCAAACATATGATTTCCACTAGTGAAATGACGGAGGTTATAACTTTTTTCGTAATCATGTTGGAGTTGTTATGGGAAAAAAAAAACATAACTGGATTCTAGAATTAAGCCTAGCTAGTTCCTAATGAATTGATCTGCCAATCAAAGATATTGATATTACACAATTGATCCTACTGGTTAGATCCAAACTAATCATGTACTTAAAATCGCAATTAGAAAGGTTTTGCTTTTATTCGTTTATAAACATCCTTTCAAGAAAGTGATGATTATAGGGCACCAAGAGCCTTGATTGATCTTTACAAGTCTTAGTAAGTTACTTTTAGAGGTTGTGTGTTAGTTCCCTTTGTTCTTAGTTTTATGTATGAACTTTTGTTTGTTTCAGATAACAAATTAACACCATTAGTATTCTTTCCATTATGTTAATTATAGTAATGTATTTACTATTGAATTTTTTGGAAAATTACTCTTAAATATTTGTTTTTGTTAGACATGAATTATAATTATCTTCATTCACACTTTTAGATATAATTAGAAGAATATTCTTCATTTTATATATGTTATTTTCAAAACTCATACTTGTCCCAAAACTCGTTAGGACTTAAAATAGAGTATATGAGATTAAGACTTGTCTTCTAATTTTAAATCAAAATCACTTCTCCCCCTATTAGAATCATGACCTTATAATTCCTATATAAATAAAAACAATCACAAGATGAGCTTAGAATGATACACTTCATTGCTAAATTCTTCATTGTTGGGTAGCCATGAATTTTGATGAGTTACTCTTAACTACTCATTTTAATTTTAAAACCGTTTCTTTATACTATTTACATTGCTTATTCGAACTATATATGACATGCATGACTTATTTTAGACTTATTCTTTATTTATGTTACAAGGTATTTGCTCATAATTTTCATATTAATTAGTTTAAGCATTACGTGCTTAGATTGTTTAAGACGTAGCATCATCATACTTGTTTAGTGTTATGAATTTTACTACTCTCATTTTCATTAGTTCATGAAAAAAAAGAATACCTCATCTCACATGCCAAATAGAATCAATTTTGTTTGAACCTTATTCAATCAATATCAACCTCTAGCATGCTTAACTGTATTCAAAAAACCTAAAATTACTCAATTATATATGCATATATTATTAGGCTGAAACATCGTACCTTCTTGCCTAATTTGCTACCTATGCTTAAAAAAAATATATTATTTTGTATTTTTATGGTATTACTTATTATACACATTTATGTAGACTATTTTATTAACTAACATTAGTTATTCTAGATATTTTCTAAGCTAGTTTTGAAGGTGTCAAATCTCTGAGACATCTTCTACATATGTTGAACCCTTTGGACATTTATCCATTGCACTTTTGAGGGTTTTTATTTTATTTTATTTATTTTAATTACTTAACTATTACAACTGTTAGTTAGTTGCTTGTTTTTTTTTAGGTTTAAATTTCTCAATATGTATCTAAAGACCTTTAAATAAAAAGCTATTTAAGTCTTTTATTGCATCCTATAATATTTACTATATAGACATTCATTGGTTTCAAGAGCATTAGTTCAATTCTTTTTTATAATTTCCCCTTTATGCTTTAGAGGAAAATTCAGGAGTTTTAGAGAAAATGAGTATGTTCGAAAACCTAACTACAGATATTGCTTTCATTTCATATATATATATATATATATATATATATATAACAAATAAATATATTTATATGAATATTATATGAGAAGAAGGGTTTCCAAAAGAATAACAAACTAACAAAAATATATCTAAATGCAACACACTCTATGGTGATTCATGATGCTCAATCCCATCACGAACTCCATCACAATACCCAAGAACTTGACAAACAACTGCAAGTCACAATCTACATGCATGGATACATGTACGTGAAAGGACTGTGTGACTCAGACTAACATGAAAAATATAATATATAGAGCTCAAAGGCTATTAATAATGAAGTGCAATGCACTGTCATAATCCTTCAAAATTACAGTTAAACTAAACAAGTTAATTAAGTTGTTTTGATGCAGTAACAGTACTTTTCAGTTACACTCTAGATATGCTACACTCATGCAAACCCATGGCCTTGTTTGTCAACAGATGAAATAATATCTCCTCTGAACATCATGCATACATATAGCTAGATATATTTACATGCAAAAAATAAAAGAAAAGACAAGGGAAAATGTTCAACCACTGTAACAACTATTGTGTGCCTTTAAGCCTAAGCAGGAAGGTAGAGCACATCACTTAATTAGGAGAAGGTATAATATCCATATATGTATGTATTAATTGCAATATTCCTTATATATATATATATATATATATATATATATATATAAATTTGAATGCTAGTAAAAGTAGGGAAATGAAGCTAAGCAATTAAATTACCTAGAGAAAGAAAAGTAGGAAAATGGTAGGAGTTTGTTGGCTGATCATGATCCTCCTAGACAAAGCTAAAGCTAAGAGTTTCGAGTAGTTGTTCTGTGATACATAAATACAACAGAAGTTACAAGTCTAGATATAGAAGTATATATAAAAAATAATATCATGCATGAGAGGGCCAAGGGAGAAAGGAAAAGAAAAGATTGACCTGAATATATATTATATTTCTCCTCCACCATGCACAGCTTCCTTAGATTCTTGTTGTCTCCCCCTTGAAATCTCTCACATGCTGGTGCATCCCCAACACCCAATAAACACCAAAAGAAGTGTAACATCAATCCAGACAAATTAATTTAAACTCAAATGATATTAAAATTTTCATCTCTCTCACAGCTCTCTTGACTCCATTCATTCATTCATTCACACACAGCTAGCTCCACATGCCCTAATTTTTTTTTTCTTTTTGTTTCTTGCTTTGCTTTGCTTCCCCAATTCTTAATTTCTTCCAAAAAGTAAGTAACAATGCTAGCTACTATCCTTAGCTTGATAAAAGGTTTGATCGATCTGCACCCCTGACTGACCATGCATTGGGCATTATAGAATGATGTGACTAATATGTCACACAAGTTAAGGGAAGCCATGGGAATGATACAAGGATGAAGGACCCATGCCTTGTGATCGACTGCTGCTGCTCTGATCGCCTCCACCATCATTCATCTTGCACCCAAATTGCTCTGCCATCCCCAGATTCAGATACACCATCCTTGAATCCAGGCTCAGGTTGACCATGCTCGGGCTAGAGCAGCTCGCGTTGCACGTGCCGGTTTCCTGTTGGTTCAGCCGGGGATAGACCTGGTTGTTCCCGGCGGCTGCGGCGCAATTGTTAGCATCCTCGCGCGACATCACCATGGCAGCTGATTGGACGAGCTCGAGGCAGAGCCGGAGCTTGTTGGGCTCGATGTGCGTCAGACCCGGCACGGCGCCCTTGAAGAGGAAGTCGGAGGTGAGGGTGCGGAGGATGTCGAGCGGAGTGACGCCATCTACGGTGCGCACGTTGGGATCGGCGTGGTGGTCGAGGAGCACGGCCACCATGTCGGGGCACACCATCTCGGCCGCGACGTGGAGGGGGGTCTTCCCGGCGGGTCCGGCGGGGCAGTTGACGTCGGCCGCGCCGAGCTCGAGGAGCGCCTTGACGACCTCCCGGCTGCAGTTCTCGACCGCGTAATGGAGCGCCAGGGCCTCGTCGAGGTTGAGCCCCTCGCCCATGACCATCAGCTTGACGAGCTCGACGTCGGAGGAATCGAGGGCGCGGCGCATGCGGCGGATCTTGTGGCGGTGGTCCTCGACGTCGACGGGGGGCGCCCCGCCGAGGTCGAGCTGGTGGTGCTGGATGAAGGAGGGGCGGCGGGAGAGGGAGGACTTGAGGCGGAGCTGCTCGATCTGGGCCACCACGTCGATGGGGAGGTGTTTGGCCAGCACCTCCGCCGGGAGACCAGACTTAGCGACGAGGTGGGAGCAGGTGCTCCACAGCTGCTGCGTCTCCTGCTGCCGCGACGCCAGCAGCACCTTCATCACGTCCTCGATCGACGCCTTCTCCACCATGCCCGCCAACTGCTTCTGCAACAAATTAAACAAAATCTAAATAACAGGAATTAATTAATCCTCGTTTGATTCTTTGCATGAAATATAAGGAGAAGAGATATTGGTGAGCTAGAGGGACCAACAAGGTTCCGTGCGTGCTCCCAATTCAAGAAATTGGGAATGATGCAAGAAATTAATTTGACAGAAGCGATCGAGTGGTGGAAGATCTAACTAACCAAGAGCTAGATTGATAAGAAATGTAGGCATGCCTATGATAGCTAGCTAGCTAGTCTAGGTAGGTAAAAGATGATATATCCGGCTGGCCGGATGGGCAAAAGAGACATTTGCTAGCTGTGAGAACAGGGAGTGTGATGTCTTTCGCACTGTGTACAGAAGCAAAAGAAGAAGGCCGGAGAAGAAGAGGAACAGTAGACGATGGACTTATCCAAAAAAGAGGAAACACATTATTGGCCTTCAATGTTCCTTCCTGCTTAAAAAAACAAGAGAGAAGGAAAAAAGAAAAGGGAAGCCACTTCATTGAGAAGGACAAATGAACTGTAACCGTGACAATACAACTGTTTGAATTGGGACAGGGGAGGAGGAGGAGGAGGAGTTGGATGGATCGATTTATATATATAGCTAGGAATTAAGATGCGTATGTATAGTCGTCGATCGCGGAAGCGTGGGGTCTGAGAGATGGAGAGAATTGCGACCTCTGTGATCTGCTCGAGTTGCTTGACGCCGAAGGATCGGGCGGCGGACAGGGTGTCGAGGGCGAGGTCGACGGCGGCGGTGCAGTGGGCGTGCCAGCAGCCGCGCTCGCCGCAGCTGGCCCGGGGCTCGTGCTTCTGCGGCACCACGGAGGCCTGGCCGCTGTAGAGGAACTGGAGGACGAGGAGGAAGACCTCGTAGCTGACGGAGTTGACCGGGATGACGGCGGTCGGCACGGCGCCGGAGCGGCGCGGCGACGAAAGCAGCCCCGGCGACGGCGGGTCGGTGCCGCAGAAGAAGCGGCGGAAGAAGAGGCTGCGGGCGGCGAGGATGCAGCGGTGCGCGTGGACGAGGCGGCCCTCCACGCTGAAGGTAACGTCGCTGAACGCCTGCCCGTTGATCAGCAAGTTGAGGTAGTCCAACGAGAGGCACTTCAGCGTCTCCTCCATGAAAAATTCTACCCTTCTTCCTCTCGATCTCTCCCTTTCACTCCCTCGCTTAAGGTACAGAGGCAACTCGTTTGCTTCTGCAACTCGGTCGGTCGAAAATTTTGTCAGATCAGCAGAAATTAAGAGAGCTGGAGTAGTAGTGCATGCTTTCCCTCTTCTGCTCCTCTTGCTTCACGTTCTTCTTCCTTTCTCAGTCACAATCTCTCCTTTTCTCTCTCTCTTTCTTCTCTTTCTCTTTTCCAGTGGTGTGAGTATTTCGGCAACGCCAACTAGCAAGAAAGGGAGAGGAGCAATTTGGATGGATGCGCTCGGCGGCTGAGCTATATAAAATAATTGAGATGACAAGTAAAATGAGGAAAATTGGATAGAGATATATGTTCCGCCTCCTCAGAAGGGAAATTAAACAAACACACAGATGCATCAACTTTTAACCTTTAGTTACTTACCCTGATAATTAATTAATTAATTAATTAATTTTAGTTGTTTTTCCCGTTCTTTTATAATGTTCTAACTTTACTCTTTGGATTTGGAGGAAGTGGCTAGCTAGAAAACAAGGAGGAGTCGATTAAAAAAAAGCACTTAAAATTGGATCATCCCTGGTCAGATGTTGATTGGGGAACCTGTCCATCGAGAGGTCCACATCAAGGGTGCCCCACGACTCTAACAGGTCGTAGATATTCTGAGCTGCGCGGATCCATTCAATCCCGTTCCTCGCACCGGCCCCCTACCTCCCACTGATTGGAATCGATTTAACTTTTACGATATACTCGTCGTCGTCGTGAGTACGTGCGTGATTGTACGTACGTATAATATAATTATATAAACGTGTTAAAAAGTGAGAGAGAGAGAGAGACTTGACTGGCTGTGGGGGACTGGTCTAGTGCTATGTATGATATGCTTCGAGGGGCTTGAATGGTGGGTTGTAATTGGGACTGGAGTTATGGGGACTGGTGCAGTGGCAGCATTTGCAGTGAGGCAGGCAGGAAAGGAGCCATGCACGCTGCCTTGACCGCCGTGGCTCGCGTTGCGCGGGGCGGGGCGGGGCGGGGCAGGGGTGAAGAGGGAAGCGATTGACATATCGCTGACAGTCTTATGATTTGAGGTGTGGGCAAGTGACATTTGACAAGTCAGTGTGGATTTTCTTCTACAGTCGCAATCTCGCATCCCATCTCGTGCCCTGCCTGCCACGCCGTGCTTTGCCCTTTGCTTCGCTTGGCTTGGCTGAACTGGACCGGATTGGCTTCGGTTTAGCCTGCTGCTCTGTGTTTCGTACCTGCTCTCTTTCTTTTCGTTGGGGGCCTGGACGAGCTTCTGTCTTTCCTGTGCCCTTCAGACTGTGTGAGTACACCGTACACGGGAGTCGTAGAAATACACGTGTCTGAGTTTCAACTTTTATGCAAAGGAAAGGTGAATAGAATAGAATAAAATAAAATAAAATTAGTCTAATTTTGTATCATATCATCGAAGACGACAACGAGTCTATAAGAGATTAGGTTAGGCCATCAACCCCAACTCTCGGCTCATTATATTAGTAAAACTGTTGTACGAAGAGGCATGTATTGGAATTAATGAACGGGTGAGTGCAACAAAAGCTAGCCGTGACTCATTGGCACCGCACAGACGAGCACGACAAAATTTTGTCAGCAGTGGCAGGGAACGCCAGTTAGAATTGGCTCAGGCTTTTACTCTCCCAGATCCATCACTGCTTGTTCAAAAAAACGATGATAACATTATCTCATCTGATGTGCCCCTTCATGGTCCGTCGCAGGACATATAGAAGGGTAGTAAATTACGGTACCAAATGACCTCCTAAGTGAAAGGAATTTACCGGATTCAAATGGAGCTCCTAGATCCATCACTAGATACCACTGCATATCGCTATCAAGTTAGGCACTGACTGTACTTGAGATCAGGGAGCCCTTCCTCTCCTTCCTGTTGATGGAATTCAGGACGCTGAGTTACTTGAGTGGCATGATGGTCCCTGATCAGTTATCCATGGGATCA
>JBAMIE010202574.1:0-10942 GCA_037177295.1 Kaempferia parviflora
AGTCGTGGGCCTTGCAGTAGGAGCCGATAGACTCCGAAGCAAGTAAAAATTCCTGTGTTTTGTCTCTTGCTATTTTTTCTTTACTTCTGCTGCGTACTCATTTTATAATCCGAATAGTTTTTCGACGCGATATTCACCCCCCACTCTATCGCTCGATCTCGATCCTACATGCACTTCTGATTTAGTTGTGGAGAGGGCCTTGGCCAGTTTCCCTTTCTCCAGTTGATGAACGACCGAATCCGGCACCGTTCCAGGTTCGGCCATCTCCACTGATCGCTGCACCCCGCGGTAGTCATTATATAGATCGCCCACTTCGTCCAGAAAGGCTAGCATGGCTCCCCATTGCTGTTAAATAAAAAGTATATTCAATTAAGTAGATCATTAAACATAATAAAGCCGGACAGACGTACCGTGTTAACTGATTGGGCCATCCGGGCGATCGTGTGGGGCATGTCCATCTTGCTCTTCGCTTCCCGAGCATTTTGGATGCTCACGGCAAGGGGGCCCTGGACTATTGAGTTCTCAGGCTTGACGAGAGGGGCATTGTCAGTAGTTGCGGAGAAGGTGGCCGTCAGGACGGACGAGCGCAAAGAAATTTCAATGGTAGGTCCGGCCGCCTTGACTTTCCCCTTAGTCTTAACCGCCATCTTAACAGGGCTAGAGATCCCTTCGATCGTGGTTTTCTCCTCCCCTTCAGCTGAACGAGGGGCCGGTGCTGGTAAGGCCAATGGCGTTGGGGTCTTCCTCACCAGCATAATTTTCATTGAAGGAGTGCGGCCGGGCTGGTCCTCTTTCCGCAACTCTTTTCCATTGCCGACCGGGCGCACCAGGTCAGTGCGCACCGAACGGGTATGCTTAGAGGAGGCAGTATCTTTACTGCCGGACGGGGAGCGAGCCCATTTCCTAGTTTGAAGAGGTTGTGCCTCCTCGGTGTATGATAACACCGATGTAAATGCTAGCAGCTCTTGAGTTGCTACTAGCTCTTCTTCTCCTTGGCTGACCGTATCGCCCGCCTCATCAGTGCCTACTGCTTCGCCAATAATGGCTGACAGGCGGCCGAAACTTCGCCTCGAGTGGCTATTTCCTCCTCGGCTACTCGGGCAAAATCTTCCAGATCAAGAATGCCACTGTACTGGCCCAAATTCAGGTTGGCCATTAGATCACCTACAAAAGCCAAAACATTTTAGTTAGTAAATCGGAGCAAATTTAACTTGGCATACTTACTGAATTTGCCGGGTAGCCGGGCTCGGACGGGGCTATGGCCAAAAATAAAAAGAATGCTTTCGTGAAGCAGGGACGTTGTCTTTAGCCGTAGGCCGGCCAGATGCGCATATGCTTGTTGATAAGCATTCTCGCTTTGGTAATTCTTCAAAGACGGCTGGGTAGGTTGGTTAGTGCACCAGGTCGCATCCCGGAATATGCGTGGTTCCAAAGGTATGCGGTACAGTCAGAAGACTATGACTGTCTCGGCCAAATGGCGAATGGAGTTAGGCACTAATTGATTTATCGGGATACCAAAATATTTACAAACCACTATGAAGAACGAATGAATGGGAAAGCAAAGACCGGCTACGAATTGATCCTTAAAGAAAGTTACCGACCGGGAGGGCGGAGTGTGCGCTTGACCGGCCTCAGAGGGGATTATATATTCTTGGCTAGTTGGGAACTCAAAAGACAGCTTAAGGGCTTCTAATTCTCCACTATTCATGGAAGAACGGGTGAAGGTGAACCATCCGCGGGAACTGCCGGACGCAGAGGTGGAATCCATGATTGCTAATATATACGACCGAATGGATAACACTTACACATGCACTCAAAGGCCGAACGGACAAAAATGGGGCTCGGACACTAAACTCGGAGACAAACAGTAAAGGCTTAGAGGTTAGGTATGCGTAGTAAATGAGGACGCCGGAGAGACTCTTATATAGCTCGCCGGACTCTTCTCTCGACCGTCGGATCAAAATCGGCAGGAATTCCAAATTAGATCTCAGCCGTCCATATGAAGTCGGAACAGTTGCGTATGTCTCTTCGTTATTGTCGGCTGCATCACATCAATCTGCTCAGCTAATCAAACGATGACACATAGCAAATGGCATTAAATGAATAGGTATGGTGTATTAATGAGTGGCATGGTAGAATCTTGTTAGAAGATATCGCATTTATGGCGGCATGGCCGAACAACTCGGCATCACACTCGGAGCAATCGGACGTTCGTCCGATCAGGTAAAGCACATCTTAATACTACCGTGGTCCAGTCAGTCGGACCTTAGCCTCATTCGACTAGACTTGAAGGGGAGGCTAAGTGATCCGGAATGGACGGATGAGGCTTGTGGGCCCCTGCTTACATCAACGACAGGTGATGACAGGATAGCAAAGGGTTGTTGAAGGTTATCGGACCGGCCAGGTATAAGACTCGTCCGGTCGGTCAAGGACTTCAAGCTCACACTTTGCCCGCTCGGACGACAACAGCAGAGCATACTATCACCCGTCCGGTAGGCAATATCAAGGCAGAGTACTTTGACTTACTAACGGACTGACAGGCTTGTCAGACACGTGGCTGGAATCCACGCGTGCCTTCTGACAACCGTATAGCTGTCAGTGCCGCAGAATGATAGGTGTCACTAATCCCAATATGACAGATCATCCTCGTACACCTCGGGATTAACGCCTGACACCCAACTATAAATGGGGGGTTCTCGGTTTCCGATGCAGGTACACAATATTATGCAAGCCACAGTACTTTCCATTGTTCATCGGTTGTACTTCCTTGGATCTTGTCTGACTTGAGCGTTGGAGGACTGAACAAGAGAACCTCTTTCCCGGTTCGGTCGCTAACGCTTCTGTTGAGTTTATGCGAATGCTTGCAGGAGGACGGACGAACCGGCACCTAGGAGGACGGACGACCGTGTAGACGCCACTTCAACATACAGCTAGTTCACAATCTTCCACTCTTTTGACACTGTGTCTCCCAGCGTCATCCGTCCTATTTCAGACATGATTAGTCAAGATATAGGGGAGGTATATGCTCGGGAGCGCCGAGATTGTTTAATCTTCTTTTGGACAGTGCATTGAGTGGTTAATGAACTCATGAGCAGAGCTAACGCAGGTCCAGTGTGGGCACACACAGGGCAAGAGAAAATATTGATAGTATGTAGTTAAAAAAAATTAAAGAATAAATATAATGAGAGTATTAGAGAAAATATATAATAATTAAATTAGCTCATTAGAGGTCTCCTAGAATTTAAGAGCTATAGATAGATGCAATCACATTAAAAATATATATATGTTATATTTGAATTCTATTTGAAGTTTAAAATTATAAATAATTTTGGCTCGAGCTCAGTTTGAAATAAAATTTAAGTTCGAATCGATTTGTTTAAACCTCGATTCAAGCAGAATCAAACTATAGTTCAAAATGACTTAAATTCGAGTTGGATTCGAATTATTTGACCTTAATTTGATCATATTTTAATTAAAATTGTGTTAAAAAAAGAGCTCTGAAACGGTGAATAAGGTGGGGTGCATATGTAAGATCCTTGGTACGAGAGAGGGGGTGAATCATGTGTATTTTAAAAATAGAGTCTTTTAAAACATAAAATAAAGTGAGTGTGAAGCGGAATAAAACTAAGTACAAAAGTGAAAATAGAAAACATGAGAACATAGTCGGTTACTTGGTTAGGAGCATTCGACAACTCCTACTCCAAGATCCAGATCTCTTGGACCTATTGACGAGAAATCCACTAAATTCTCCTCTGGAACCGCCAAAAGAGTAATTCAAATACAAATGATCAGAGGAAAATGTAACAATCATACACTTCCTCTATTCAATAATAAGTAAGAGATAATTACAACTTAAATTAAAATATACTGACTCATAGTAAATGGAAGTCAAAACTTGGAGTCGGTGTCACGGCGTTGTAGTAGAACAACAGTGTGGTTGGAAGCTTGAATATGTGAATAAATGAGCACAAATCAGATATTGATCCTTCAAATAGATGCTCAACAACTTCTTTTATAATACATTAGAGGCACCTCTGTTGGTGCAGGTTGCACCAGAATAGAACCTAAGTTTTGATGTTGTCAAAGGTTCAAGTTAAGTCTTGTTATGATCTGATGAGTTGCTTGAATGTGCATGTTGTTTACTCAATCGAGAAAGTCCTAGTTACGGCTAGGCAGGAAGTCTTAGCCATCTTGGAAGCCAGGCAGGAATTCTAAGTGAGTCGTAGACCTGACACTTGGCGGCAGAAAGTCTAGATAGGTTAAGGACCTGATATCTGGCAGAGGAAGCCCTAGTAAGCAGATCTGGTGTTAAGCAAAAAGTCCAAACAGGTCGAGAGGACCAGATGTTTGGCAGGTAAGGATGAGGTAAACAACTGGAGTGGAGCGATGGGGAGGTCGTGTCCCTGCAAGGGATAAACCCTAGGTCGCTGATCCAACTGAAGAAACTGGGAAGGTTACCAAGTTGAGATCAAGACAGTTCTACTGTCTTATATTACTCATACTTATATTATATTGTGATAACTCTATGGTGCAGGTATACTATATATTGTGGTAACTCAGTTTTGTAGGTTTCATCATTTTGGAGGGATCGGTCGACTGAACTCAGGGAAGGGATCAGTCGACCGAACCAAATGAGGAACTAACTTCAGAGGGATCAGTCGACGGAACAAGGTTATCAGTCGACCGATCCAAGTTTGGAAATAGCACTGGCAGATTTGATCTCATATCGAAAAGGAAACTCAGAGGATTGGTTGACTAAACCTAAGGATCAGTCGACCAATAAATTAATAGTAATTAATGTAGAAGATCGGATCAAAGCAAACAAGGCAGTATCAGAGGATCAGTTGACTGAACAGAAGGTTCAGTTGACCAAACACTTAATGACGAATATCGAATCTCGGAGAAAAAGGAAAGTGGCGCGATCGGTCAGCCGATAGGAGGCTCGATCAACCGATAGGTTCCGTCGACCGAACAGTTTTTCAGTCGACCGAATGAGGCTTATATAAGCACCTCGAGATCAGAGCTTTGAGAACAACTTTTCTGCAGTAATTCTTTCTGACCTTAAGTTTCCACCAAGTCTCTGTGCTACGTTGATCTGCTACCACGACTTGTGCAAGCTCCGACATCGAAACATCTGCGACGTGAGCTCGTCTTCAACGTCGGTATACTTTGGTTAAGCTTACATTATAATTGTATTGAAAGATTTGTACTTGTAAACATTGTGCGACATATTAGATTGGCTATCAGTGCGCTCAAAGATTGCGGGCCTTCGAGAAGGAGTCGACACAGGCTTCGAACGAAGTAACCGAAAAGTGTCTTTGTGTTGTTTGTTTTATTTTCGTTGCGATTCTAAAATCGAAAAGATTTTTACGAGAGCGATATTCATCCCCCCTCTATCGCTATACCGATCTATCAATTGGTATCAGAGCCTGGTCGCTCTGAAGTAACTTAACCATTTTTCGAGCAAATTTTAAAAAATCTTTTCTCTTTTTTTTTAAAAGGTTTTCTCGTAATCTTAGTTAAGTTCTTTTATTTTTTTCTCTCTTCCCGCACTACTAATCCCAAGATGAGAGTCTTGGAAATTCTTTGTCTAATTTTGCAAGGATGTCAAATTCATGCCAAGAAGGATACAGCACCGTTCGACCTCCATTATTCAATGGAGAAAACTTCAACTATTGGAAAAAGAAGATGGAATGCTACCTAAAGTCCGATATCGACTTATGGATCTCATTTTCAAGAGGTTACACACCACCAACTGAAAATGAATCCTTGAACCAGAAGAGTGGTCTCCTCCCATGATAAAGAAAGCTCAAGCCAACTACAAAGCCATAAACACCATTCAATGCGGGCTCACATGGAAGAATTTAACCGAGTTGGGTCATACGAAAATGCAAAGGATTTGTGGGACCTTCTGGTAAAATTACACGAAGGAACGAATGACTCGAAGGTAACAAAAAGAGATCTCCTACTGAACAATCTATTCAACATCAAAATGCTGTCCGGAGAAACCGTGGCCCAATTAAACGCTCGACTCAAAGACATAGTCAATGGACTGCACCTCATCAGGCATAAATTGGACAACCGTGACATAATAAGGTATGCCCTAAATGCCTTCCCGAGAAACTCCTTGTAGGCATTAATGGTAGATGCGTACAAAGTTTCTAGGTACCTTTCAATCATTAATTTAGATGAATTATTTAGTGAATTAGAGCTACATGAGCAATCTAACATGACTCATGCCAAGAAAGGGATTGCTTTGTTTGCAGGACCAAGAAAGGAGCCAAAGTCTCGAACCAAACACGAACCCGAGAGCGAATTAGATTCTGACTCGACAAATGAAGAGGAGTTGGTAGACATGATTCGAAGGATGTTTAAGAGAAAGATCAAAAGAAATACAAAGAAGGTGTCGACCAACTCAAATCTAAAAAAATCAGAACTGATCTGCTACCAGTGCAATAAGAAGGGTCATATTTGACTTGAGTGCCCGAACCGGACTGAGAAGAAGCACAACCCGAACCAAAGAAGGAAGACACTTCAGGCGACTTGGGACAAGTCGTCTTCCGAGTACGACACGGAAGAACCAACGCACTTGAATCATCTTGCGCTAATGGCACGGAACGACGAATGCGGATCCGAGTACAACGATGAGTACGAGTCCGAGTCAGATGCTGAGTCAGAGCAAGACCACGGACCCGATGGTCTAGATTGGGTAACAATTTCTTCCAGCCGTAAATTATTTTAGATCATTAAATGTCTACTCAAAAGGTTGACCAAATCTGAGGAACATAATGGCTTACTTCGTAAGGAAATTGACCACCTTAAGGAGCAAGTCAACTTGAGTCATCCAACTGACCAAACTTAAGTTGAAACCTCAATTCAAGTTGAAAATTTTGAAGAAGAGAATTTCAACTTGAAGGGCCAAGTCGACCGACTCAAGAAAACATTGGCAAAGTTTGATTTGAGATCCAAGTGTCTGAACAAGGTACTTGGATCACAACGAGCCGTGTACAAAAAATCTGGACTAGGATATAAACCAGTCACAACAAAGAAATCTTATTTGTCCTTGATAAGTCAAAACACTAGAACACGAGTACAAGCATGAGTAGATAAATCATATTTGACTAAACCAACTGGACCTAACCACTATTGGGTTCCCAAGAGTTAGATTCACTACTTGGAAAGACCATTTCCAATCTATGACTGAGGGGGAGCCAGTAGGAAAATGGTTTATCCTACTTGATTGACTATGCGTGATTAACTTAGCTTAGGTTTACATTCATGCTTAGCCTAGGCTTACTTATCTGTTTAATTTAGAATGGTTAAATAAAAAGGTTTAATTTACCCAACCCTAATAACATAGTATCAGAATGGGCTGGGATGATAGTACGTCAAGGAAACCCTGCAGACTACATGTCTAGGAAGAATCATATATGTTCGACCTAGTGTACTCGACTTGGTGGATCTGACCGAAGCTACCTTAGTCAAACATAAGCTACTTAGACTAAAACTTAGTATTAAGTTCGTTGGGAATGTCATTTTTGGAAAGTTATATATAATGTGGTTACTTCTAATGAGATCCATGTGACTCACCACAACCTAGAGACTTACCCTATAAACTCCTTCTTGATTAACCCAAAACTAAGTTTGAATCTAACATGAATTTAACAACCTTTTTCAAAAATTCACAATAGTTCAAACCATTTAAATAAAATAACAAATCTCACAATTAAGAATCAATAATAAATCAATTTAATACAAAATTAATTAATTAATTAACTCAATTCTTTAAATTAATTTCAAAACCTAATTAATTAAACAATAAACTTATCTAATAAATAATTAAACCAATTAGATTAACTAATAATTAAACTTATTAAGCAATAAATAAATAATTAAAATCTTAACTTGACTCAAATAAAATACTTAATTACTTAAAATAATAAACCAAATTAATAAATTTAGTCAAATTAATTAAGAAAATAATTAAACATTTAAATAAACTTACTCTTAATCAGTGAATGGAAACCAATTGAACTTAATAATGAATAATTAAAACTAAACAAACTTAAAATAAAACAATAAACTTAAAAAAATAATTAAACTTAATATGGAACTAAACTAAATTAATATTAAACCTAAACTAATAATAATTAATAAACTTAAACAAATTAAGTTTAACTTAATAAATTAATTCTCAATCCAAAACTAGTTAAATCAATAAACAAAATTTAACTAAAATAAAACTTAATAAACTTTTAAACGTAAACTTAATAAACTAGTTAATAATGAATTTATAGACATAATTAATAAACTTTATCAATTAACTTAATTTAATAATAAATTTACACTTAAACTTAATAAATGTAAACTTAATTAATAATTAGATAAACTTAATTAATTGAATTTGAATCAAAATTAAAATTAAAGAATGAATAATTAAATTTACTTGAATAATCAATTAAACACTTAAGTTAAATTCTATAACACTAATTAAATTCACAAACTAATTAAAAATTAATTGAACCTAATTAAACTTAACTTAAAAACAATAAATCAAACCTTTAACCTAATTAAAACTAATATAATCAAAACTTCATGAATTTAATTAAAACAAACAAACTTAAATTACACAAATTAATTAATTTAAATAAACAAAACAATGAAGCTAATAAATTAATCAACTTAAACATAATTAATAATTAGCCTTATAATAAACTTAAATAAATCAAATCAATCAACCAAGACATCTCACATAAATCATAGGCTAGCCTTAATTGAAAATCTAGGAATAATGAGATGACTTAAGCCCCTTAGGAAAATTATGCATTTCATGAATGCTTGGACTTTTAGGAAAACACACTAAGTTTAGGGGGAGCAAAAATTAATTTTTTTTCAAAATTATCTCTTACAAAACTTTGGTTTTTGAAAACATATATTTTCAAAATTTTCTTATACTTTCAAAATATTTAAACCTTCTTTAAAACTACTCTATTAAAATTATCTGATTCTTTTTTTTTTAATTCAAGAGTTGAAAATTATTTTTATAATCTATCTTTTGAAATTCCTTGAATTTCAAATCAGGTTAATGGCTCATCTCTTTGAAAACTCATACTCTCAAAATATTTACATAATTTTAAGGCATTTCAAAATCATTTTCAAATTTAAACTCCTTAATAACTTAGTCTTTTGAAAATTGAAAAACACTTTATAATCCATCTATTTTCAAACTCATATTTTCAAAAAATGTTAAATTTGATGCGTAAATCTCAAAATCTTCTTTGTCAAAATTAACAATGTCAAAATTGATTTAAGATCTTATAATCTTGAAAATTCTGAAGTTGAAAATAATTTTCATAACTTATCTTCTTGAAAATTCAGAATTTTAAAGTTGTTCATCAAGTTTTAAACTTTAAGACCTTATTTTAAAGACTTATCCTTTTGAAAATTATAAGGTTACAAATTATTTCAATTTTATTATCTATCTTTTTGAAAACTCTTTGAATCTCAAAATCATTTTCAAAAATATAATTTTAACCATGATCAGTTTTATAACTTATCATTATGAAATGTTAGATTTACAAAGAAACTTCAAATTAATCTCTTTTTCAAACTTATGCCTTCAAAGTTTTAAAAAAGAGTTGGTTTAGTTTTTGTGATGCCCTCATTTTTGATGTGTGTCAAAGGGGGAGAGATAACAGGTTCAGGGGAGAGGTAGTTAGGTATAGTTACTTAACTCAAGGGGAGAGTTAAGTAGAAAACTGAATTGTTAGTTATTGGATGCAATTTTAACTTAACTGTGAACTTAGGTTGACAAACATCAAAAAGGGAGAGATTGTTGGTGCAGGTTACACCAGAATTGAACCTGAGTTTTCATGTTGTCAAAGGTTCAAGTTAAGTCTTGTTATGATATGATGAGTTGCTTGAGTATGCAGTGTAGCGCCCGCCCTTACTACTAGGTTACTCGACGGGGCTACTTTTTCTTTACTTAACTTACTTAACTCAACTTATGCTTGAAATGAGAAGAATTGTTTCATGAAAATACTTTGCGGAATTAAAATCATAACTTCATTCATGAAACTGTTCTATACATGCTAATAAACGTCTTAACTAACTCCTAAACATGTTCAAGCATAAGCGTATACTAGCTTGAAACAAGCTAGAACAACCCCGGAAAGAGGAGCTAACACCTCACTTTTCACCCGGGGCAAGCGGCTGATACCCATGGCAGGCGTCTGATGAGCACCGACTAGGCGCCTGGTCACTCACCCAATCTTTCTGTGGGTTTTGAATTCCGGGGGCAGGCGCCTGGTGGGGCGACCAGGAGCCTGATCTCTGAATCAGGCGCCTGGTACGCCTGAAAACTCAGTTTTCAGCACCCTGATTCGAATTTCGATTACACAATTCTACACATAAACACTACAATTAGATTAACTAACATATCCATAACATGTAAACAAGCATACTTGGTGTTTCTAACCAATTTCTAGCAATTAAAAACATGGAATACTAAATCTTCAACATAAACTCAAAAATGCTAAAACATACTCAACCAAATCATAGAAACAAGCTAGATAGTATCTAAACTTAATGCGGAATAGACTAGCAGATTCATTTAACATCCCATGATGTTTCTAACAAGTTTCTAGGGATTAAAAACATGAAACATAACAATTTCATCACATGCTCAAGTTTCTAAAAACATGCATAACTAAATCATAGAAAGAACACTAGAATGCTCCAACTCAATGTGGCCTTAAACTAACAAGTTCATTTAACATTTAGATATGCTCCTGGATCTACCATTCGCATACACCACACACTTCCACCATCTCCCTGTCGCCTTCCTTCAAGTAAGCTTCCCTTTTCCTTTATCTGCAGTAGGAGGAAAATATAAACTATAAGCAAACTTTGCTTAGTAAGGCTTATCTACTCACAAAAACAC
>JBAMIE010202583.1:0-10941 GCA_037177295.1 Kaempferia parviflora
GGAGTTTTTCTTAGGTTTGGGGATTTTTCAAATCCCCGCGAGTTGAACCTGGGCGGGTATGAGGATGCTATCTCCATCTCCGAATATGTCTCGATGATGATGATGATGGTGATGATGGTGATGATGGTCATGATGGTGATGATGGTGATGTAATTTTTTATAATTGATTTCTTGTATTAATACTTTTATGAAAAGGGTTGAACATTAAAAACCTTTTTTGACCAAGTCAATGGGCATTTGAAGCGGGGATGAGGACATGGGAATGCGATTTAATTCCTACAGGGCCGGGAATGAGGATTCCTAGATTAAACAAAATCGGGGATGGGCGGGGCTATAATTCGGGGTGGGGATAGGGATGGCAAACCTGCTCCTGCTCTGCCTCATTGTAATCTCTACTTCTCTCCTTGATTTTCTACTTGATGCATTGCCACCACATTCTATGGCTTAATTTTGCGAAAAGTTATAAATCTCACATTGCGATCAAAATCCTAGTGGACTAGTCGTATGCAAGAGACTTTCCTTTCTGTAGTTAAAACTTTCTTTTGCTCCAAGCGGGTTCTATTTCCTAGTTAAACATATGGGGGTGGGGGATGGGGGACTTTTAGATTTTGTTTATGAGAATTAAGACATTGTTGGGTTCCCAATCAACAGAATTTGGTTGGGCCTAGCAAGTTACCTGGGTCAACTCCTACATGAGAATGAGGTAAGAAGTAAGATGGAAGGGGCATGACCTTGTAAAGTGAGACAAACTTGTGGCATCCATTATGGTAGACACTATTCAGTTCTAGGCCCTTGGCTGCAAGTTAGTGATTCTCATCTCCTACTTGTTTTTGTGTTCTTAGGTCAATGAACTACTAGAGTGATAGGGTTCTTATCAGAATAGAGAAGGGAAGGGAAGACAGAAAGTGAAAAATATTATTATTTGAAAGAAAGAAGTGAGGGCAGAGAGAGGTGGCAAACCATATAATTTTGTTCCATCTATATTCAGGAAGAAGAGAATAGAGAATATGAGGTCCCCGGATTCGTTGAGGACCCATCAGTAGTTTGTGATCAATTATCTTAAGTAGTCAGGGCTAGGTTTTACATAGTAAGTTAAGATCCTCCTTGGATCAATGAGTGTTCCTTTTGAAGCATAATCTGGATGGTTTAGGTATGGAATCGAATATTAATCCACTTAAACTAAATTTTAAGGTCTGTCTATCTTAAAGTAAGATGATGAAACATTAACCTTGTCTTATTTTTAATGATGTATCCTGCAATTAGGAATCTTCTAATGGATTTATCCTGCAATTGTTATGTAAAGTGAGGTTCAGAGAGCTACCATTTTACATCTTGAGGATCACTTTACATCTTGTGAGTCACACTGTATGTATCCATCCATGAATAGTGGGTTCACTTAAAACTAAATTTTAAGGCCTGTCTATCTTAAAGTAAGATGACGAAAAATTAACCTTGTCTTATTTTTAATGATAGAGATCATTTTAAAAGGCCCCTAAAACTTTATCTTTTTCAAAATGGCCTCTAAACATAATATATAATATACATGCTATATCATTTTATGTCTATTACAATTATTGGAAGTAATAATATTTTCATCATCACCAGATCTGATATCTATATATATATCTGATTTGTGATTAGAATAATTTTCCATGAGCACCTGTTGTAATGCTAAATGGATCTGTAAAAGATGTTTTCTTTCGAGACTTGTGCTGTCCACCAGTTAGTTAGATGATTGATGATTCGAAGGAAAATCAATATTTTATTTTGACTCGTTTTTGAGTATATGTATTTTTTTAACAATGAACTTTGTTTACTCTTTATTTGTTTGAGATGCATTTTGTCTTCATGATAAAAGGTTATTTGATTTACGTGCAACTTTTCTTTACTTATGAGTAAAAATTTTCATTGCCTAGATGACCTAGCTGCTGCTTTCAAGAAACATTTGGAGGTATATGGAGGATTGGATATCTGTATCAACAATGCTGGCATAGCTACTCCTTTAGTATTTCATAAAGATACAACAGATGGAAGTGGTACATGGAAGCGCACTATCAATGTGAACTTGACTGCTGTTATTGACTGCACCCGCATTGCAGTATGTTATTTTAACTTGTTTACTCTAATTTGTACGAGTTATATTTAAAAATCTGTTTGGGAAAGTTTTCTTTGGATGATTTTGCAAAAGAAAGTATAGTTAATGTACAAAGTTCCCATCACATGCTGGGTCTAATGAATTTGCAATACTATTTATCTATTCTTTAAGCTTTTTAGTAAATGCTGATTCATCTAATAGCAACTTCTTGACCGAAAATGCAAGGTTTTGCGACACAACATGATATCTTAGTATAATTCAGTTCTATGTTTTAGGATTTCTGCCAGGATCAATGATTTACTTTAAGCTTGGCTTTTGTATGTTAACAAGCGTTTTATGCAAGTACAGAGATCTTACCATTTACATGATCTTCTTTTATTCTTACTTGAAGCTTTTGTATTGTTTGTGACACTCGTTCCATGGCTTCAATACTTGTGGATATGCTTGTCTAGCTGATGGCTATACAGTTTGTTTAATTAAATAGCAGTTTTTCCCGTGTTTGTTTGTTTCAGTACTTCCGTAGCTTTTTTTGACCAAGTATTTTTGGTCTTTGCTTAAGGATGCACCTTTCTCAGTATACTGAATTTTCAGTATGATATTAGTATAATTATCTTTATATTGGTATCATATGAAAAATTCGGTATACTGTACCGAACCAGTCCTACCTATGTCACCACGGATGTCTTATAGGTGCCATTTAGATGTCAGATGACTATTATAGTCTAATAGGAAAAGCTAATAGAGAGAAATTCAACTCTTTCTATAAATGATATTTAGAGAAAGGGCCACACTTAGACCCGGTCTGTCATCTCACTACTGAAACTTCTATTATGACAGGATAATATTGTGTGGCATGCAAAGATTAATAAAAATTTGATAGCTACCCTTGCATTGGCGGGAGCTTCGTGCACCGGCTGCCTTTTTTTTTTACCTTTGATTGCAAAAGCTTCATTATTTTAAAATGGTTCAGTTGCTTGGCTCATTTGCCTGTCAATTTATATATTGTAATCTCTCATTGCTTCTTTGATGTATTAGTAACTTTTCTGGCTCTTCATTTATTGATTACAGATAGAAATAATGAGGTCAAGAAAGAAGCCTGGTGTTATAATAAACATGGGCTCTGCTTCGGGTCTTTATCCTATGTATGCAGATCCTATATATTCCGGCACAAAAGGTTTGGCTTTTCTAGTTGCTGCATTGCAGAGGAAATATATTTTTTAACGACTCTTGCCTTTATTCTTTATAAATGGCCCAAATATAATTAGTAATATAACTTTACACAAAGTTTAATGGAGGGGAAAGACTCATTTAGCCAACCTCAGATGGTTGGGAGACAATTTGTTGCTGCTCATCTGCTTATGCTGTTGTCATAAAGGTTGATGAAGCCTAAATTTCCATATTGGTCATGCAGTAGAGCAAGGGTTTCTAATGGGTGCAGAAAGTGTTGCAAACTGCAGGGATAGAGTGTTTCTGAGCAACCTCTAACTGGTGCAAGCACAAAGTAGTCACTAATAACCACAGTGATGCAAAACATCAAACTTTAGCTAAGCAAAAAGTTGCCATCATGCTCTTGCTTTCTCGAAAGCTCAACCCACAGCTGAGGCAGGATCCACGACCTATCTGACTCCTTTCCACTACTTACCTGCTTCTCCAGACTTCAATACCCTTCAATTTTACTACTCCATCACCAGCTTGGCCTTCTCTATATAAAGACATCTTCCTCGTATTCCCATCCTCGTTCTCTTCGTCTGAGCCACCTCTTACAACGTGCTTTGTTGCTTCCTCCCCACTGTGCCCTCTATTGTTGGCATTAGTGTTTGAGTCAAGGAAGATGTTGGTGTTGACCATCTTTGACTGTGTTCTTTTCACCATAACTGGTGCAGGAAAGTGAGCGCCATTATTGTCTTGGTGAGAGCTATGGATGATGAAGAATTATTGGGGGTAGGGAAGGAGGGCATGCCACAATGTACACGGGCTGCAATGGACCAACAACAACTTCCACAAGATGAGGAGTGATGCAATCCACACAGGAGTGTCATAGAAGGCTGGGTTGGTCCATTTGTAAAAATAAGAAAAAAGACAAAATAAAGGAGCAATAGACGTGGCATTATGTGGTCCACCATTCATCTCACCCAAGGTTTAGTTGAAACTCCCACAACTTTTAAAGGGGAGCTATGAGTTATTGGTTGGTGGAATAGTGTGAGTCTCTTTTATAGGCTTTACAATAACTTGTTCTCATAAGATGGGAACAATTGAACCAATTTGCTAGAAATATTAAAAATAAATCAAGTAAAATGAAAATAAAGTTAAAATATGTTTTCTTGCAGTACTCAGTGGATGCCTAATTTTACTTTGAACCAAATACATGTTTTCTATCTTTTATTGGTTTGTCCCAAAATGTTTGGAAATTTTACTCAGACTGAAAAAATTTCAGAACAATAGAATATTTTTCTTGTTATTTGTGCAGGTGGTGTGGTTCTTTTCACTAGAGCCCTTGCTCCACTAAAACGTGAGGGAATTCGAGTAAATGTGCTTTGCCCTGAGGTATATTATGAAGTTAGCTTGTTTATTTTTCTCTGGGTTCTTCTTTGCAAGCTTAGAATGATATTAAATTAAGTTTTTTATGTTACTATTATTCGATTGGTTAATAAAAAAAGATATGTTATATAGAAAACCAGAACATTTGATTATTCGACATGTAAAAGTTGAAAAGAAAAGTTCTGCTGACCACAAAGAGGTTAAGTTAAGATGGTTAGGCTCTTCTTTTACATTAAACTCTGTATATATCTATCTATAGTTAGCAAGTATACAGATCAATGATTTATCTATAGAATTAAATCAAATCAGTAAAGGGAGATTTAGGAGAATGAAATGGGATAGATTGTAGGTTATGCAGATTAAGCTATCCATGTCATAGTAAAATAACATTCTGCTGCCAAGTACTGGCGACTGGACAGGCAGGATTATGTGCCAATTTGTGCACCATGTGCTAGACTGTTGGCACAAGTTGGTGTTGACCAGCACCAATCAAGAAGAGTTCGCCTATGTTTTGTGCAACTAGATTCAGAAAAGTGTTGCTCATTTTGGGTGGCATATAAAGAGATTCTACTCCTTTTATCCATATTGGGGTTGGAAGGCTCGAGATATCTTATTTAACAAAAATTTGAGATCTTTATAGTTATAAATAATTTCAAGAGAAGTTTTTTCAGTGCTAGTTATAACAAAATAGGTTTAATTAATGAAACACATTATGAAAATGTCAGAAAGGATACTTGAAGGGACAATCCAAGGTGAAATAAACACTTCTGAGAATTTAATTTGGTTTGGTATAGAGATTGAATCATAATACTAAAACTAATTAAGTATATGAAGAAAAAAAATGTACATAGTCTATTTACTTGGGAAAGCCTTATCACGCAGTGTATAAAAACTAGAATTGCAGATTACATTCCCTGAAAAAAATTAAAGGATACTCAAGACTTGGACTGGATTTGCAAAATATAGTTTTAACTTTTACCAATAATGAAAAGTTTAGACATTAGTTAAGACGGGAGGACAGGAATGGTTTATAACTAAAGTTTTTAGCTATCCTGAATCTTACTAAACTGAGAGGGATTGATAAAGCAATTTATGTTGAGAGTAATACAGAGAGTTGTATTATCAATCATGCATTGAGTAAAGAAAAATGGAATAAGTTGGTCATACTATGATAATGAGCAATGAGCAGCTAAGAAACAACATGCAAAATTTTGTTAGCTGAAACTAGGTGAGGGTGTTGAAATTAATGTGTGAGGTTGTTAGGAATGAAGAAAAGATGCTGTTATCACTTTGAACAGCATCTACCTTGTGAAGCTGACAGAATTTTGTGAGGTTAATGTAAATAACTAAGGTTGTCATCAACAGAGTTAAATCAACTTCTCATTCATTATCTAGTAAAAGTGACTGATATTTTACTTGTCCTGCTGTTTGATTTGGTGTAGTTTGTTCAAAGTGAGCTGGCAATGACGATCAACCGCAAAGTAATTGATTCTGTTGGTGGCTTTTTGTCAATGGAAGAAGTTGTTAATGGTATTTTCTATATATTCTCTAGTTTGAAACTAGCAAGGTTTTATCTTTTAAAAATTTTAATGTGAAAAGGAATCTTCCACTGGTCCAGACTTCCATTTAAAGCAATGATATATTTCAAGAATGAAAGAACTGGAGTTTAGGGAATACATGAATAATTCATTTGTGGATATCATAGTGGAATTGTGTTCCTTTCACTGATTTTCGTGATGCCTTCTATAATTGTTTGATTTCTCTATTCCAATTAACTAGGGGCACTTGAGCTTATTAAAGATGAGAGCAAAGCTGGTGCTTGTCTATGGATCACAAAACGTAGAGGCATGGAGTATTGGCCCACAAAATCAGAGGAAAGAAAGTACTTATTAAATCAGTACAAATCTCGAAGATCACAATATACAACTTCTGACATCATTGTTCCAGATACTTTTAAGAAAATGTAAGTCAAATATATATATATATATATACACACACACACACACACTGTTATTGACCTGTTAATTTTAATGATAGATATTTCAACCTAGTGTCTAATGAGCTACTCTAAGGTCATGTTTCCTATGATGAAATCACCTGAGAAAGTAAATCCTGAAAGCAGGGTAACAATTATCCAGTTGCCTAGTCCCTCCATTTCCTTGATGGAGATGGTGGGACTTGGGAGGGAAGAAAAGGCTAGGGAAGAGTTTCTCCAATTTTTACCAAAATTGCTTCCGCTTGATTTGGTGGGGAAAAAAACAGTATTCACATCAAATGCTAGTTAAGTCCTGCCAAAAGAACAATCTTTTTTTACTTTTTATTTATTGTTGTTGATTTTTTTAATGTTCTTATCAAATCAATTTTAGAAACTTAAATTTTCCTCTCTATCTTTCTCTCCAAGGAAATGGCCTTAAAGATTTCCCTACTAATTTCTTCCCTCCATGGAAACACAAATTAGAAAATCTTCCTCCCCACTTTCCTATAACTTTTTTGTCTTATCTTACTATATTTGTATCCCTCACATTGTCTCTACCTAATAATACTTAAGGGAATTGCCATTGTTCTTCATTGTAGATTGAGAACATAAAACCTCAAATGGTGATTTTTATAATTGTTCGTCTTCTTTATAATGTTTCATCTATTGGTGATATAATCTCTTTGCTAGTTCTTCATGTCTCTTCTTGATTGTGACGAGGGTTGCACTTCCATTTAGAGAAATAAGAAAGGGGAGGAGACAAAAAATGTGGATATTTCCTTATTTCCTTGTCTCTCTTCCTTTCTCTCACATTTTATCTTCCTCCTTGGAAACACACCATAGGTATTGCAGATTGAGACATTAACAATCAAAATGCTAGCTGTTTGATTTTGGCAACTAGTTGTTATTTGAACCTACAACTACAATTTTTGCACAAAACTTATAGGAAGGCTGGCTAACAACTTCATCTCAACTGTGGGTGTTGTTGTCACCAGCACTGTCTGTTTCCTATTTTCGACACGAATGAGCCAGCTAAAATTAAGTGCCCCTGTTTTGATGTTGTAGAAAAGGAAATAATATATTCAATCACTATAAGAATATTTGATTGATATTTTATTCCTTATGGTGTGTCTAGTAGAAAAGGAAATAATATATTCAATCACTATAAGAATATTTGATTGGTATTTTATTCCTTATGGTGTGTTTACTAATTATGGCTAGGATTGTGAATACAAATGGAAATAAACTTTGTATATATAGTGTAGGGTTGTACTATGTTAATGATAATTCCTACACCACATACATGGCCTATATCGTTCGTGTTTATCTTCAGATGTTTACTCTAACTGTTATTGTGGCTGCACTGTGTGGTAAATCTTAGCAAACTGGTACAATTGTACTTCTTAACAAATTTATTATTCAGGTGTTAGCTATTCGGTCTTTTGTTTCTATGACTGTGCCAAAGTTGTATATTTTTATTACTTGACAACCTTGTTCTTTTGTTTAATTCTGTTATATTTGTTGTTTGACACCTGTTTATGTCTAATCATTGTCTTTTGTGATTGTAGAATTGTCCATACTCTTGATCACAATTTTCGATCTGCTACTAGAGTTGTCCAAACACATTTGAAGTTGCCTATAAAACCAGAGAATGCTCTTGTCAAAATCATTTATGCTGGTGTGAATGCCAGTGATGTACGATTCTCAATATTTGCTGACATCCTGTCTTCTTTCATGTGTCATTTCGAATTTCGAATTTCGAATTTATATGATTTTTATGGAAATCTGCAGGTGAACTTTAGCTCTGGACGATATTTTGGAGGAAACAATAATGAAACTGCTGCACGCCTCCCATTTGATGCTGGCTTTGAGGTATGCCATACTTTATGATCTTTGCAGGAAATGTTTTTATACTGAAAAAGATCTCCTTTTCAAATAACAAGCTCTATCTTTCCAAATTACTGTAAATTTATCTAGTAATTTGTTAGCTATAAACTGTTTTTCAAGAATTAGTTATTTTGCCTTCCTGTATCTCCTACTTAGTTCAACTTGTAAGATTATGGTTTTAAGTCCGTGGTCTATTGTGAAGTATTGACCTTTCTTACATCAGCATCTTTGATTTACTTAAATAATGTGCAGAAGACATTAAGTACAATACTCTAAGTAAGCCTGCCTTCTCTTCCACTGAAGAAGTTGCATTTATCATATTCATTTTTTATTTCTGTAAGTATGGATCTTCACTTTGCTACTAGATGAGTGGTATTTCCTTACTTAAGTTTCATCTTTAGGCAGTTGGCATAATTGCTGCTGTTGGTGATTCAGTCCACCTGAAAGTGGGCACTCCTGTGGCATTCATGACCTTTGGAAGCTATGCTGAATTCTCGGTGGTCTGTGTTCTCATCATTCCTTATTTTTGGTGAAGCTGCTCTGTTATCATTTGTATTAAAAAAACATTTCCTCTTGCATTTTTCCCTCAGTTACTATGTTTTCTTTGTAGATACCTGCAAAACATTTACTTCCTGTGCCAAGACCAGATGCTGAAGTTGTTGCCATGCTAACATCAGGTTTAACTGCTTCAATTGCTTTAGAAAAGGTATGATTTAATTATAATATGTGTGGATCCTTGCTCATGTATAGGCATCCTTTTTTATTCGAATGCACTAGGTGTCGTTCCTTACTACAAGGATTTAATTTAACACAAGCACACACACATTGCCTTGATGCAGTGTTTTCTTAATTTTATTTATTGCTAGGTTACATGTTTCAAGTCATTCTTAACATTACATGGATCAATTCTAGGCTGGACAAATGGAATATGGAAAGGTTGTGCTAGTCACAGCAGCAGCTGGAGGAACAGGACAGTTTGCAGTTCAGGTCTGTCATTGAAATGCCCTTTCTTTTCCTTTTTCCTAGAGAAAGGGTCCTTTGTCATTTCTGATTTGTTGTACATCTGCTTAAGTCAGCCTTCCGAGCATATGTTGATTGCTGACAGTAAATCATATACTTTCCTTTATCTTTCTTTTTATTATCATGCTGTGCCCATTCTTGTCCTCCTTGTGACCATATCCCTGTCCTAGGTACATTGGAGCATCACCAAGTTTGTGTGAAAAGAACTATATGGACATTGCCACAGAGGCTTAATATCTATACTTGTGGATTATCCCAATGATCCAGAAATCCTTTCGTAGTATCCAGTATGGCAGTGAGTAGTTCTTTGATCCCTTTACAGAGGCGCTACTGACTGTATGGCTGATGTGACAATTCAGTAGTACATATCCCCTTCCAAAAAAAAGGCATAATGATACTGCACTGCCCGTCTTTTTGTTGGTTCTTGTACAAGATGTAAAGTTGGGATGATAATATTGTTACACGCTGAAACCAATAAAACATTATTGTTTCTCAACTTTTTCTAGAAATCCCAGTCTCAGCACGAAGGGATAAATCTATTAAAGACTTCTTGTGGACCCAGTAGTAGGCATGCAGCTAATGCAATTGCCTGTTAGTGGATCCCATTATTAGCATTTACAAGTGTTCTATCTTGAGAATTTATTATCAGTCCTCTCCTATACACAACTCAGTGTTTAACAGTTAGAAATTGACATGTATAATGCAATTAATAGATTAGAAATGAGAACGCTAAAATTGATGTGTGAGATTATTAGCTCATAATTACTACTACATGTAAGCAATTAGGTGTAGCTCCTATGTTATAAAATGGGACAATTAGGTTTTGTTGGTAAAAATATTTTCAAAGATGCACAGGAAGTTTTATAGTTAGGCATGATGAATTATTAGAGTTGTGGTTATTAGAGTTAAAGGGAGACTGAAAAACTCTGTTAATTAAATGTGATTGAAGATATTTGAATAATATTAGCAAAATACCCTTGTAGATTTAAATGATGGAAGCCGGCCCCATATTGTCGTTACTATCATGGCCAGGCAATATAGATGACGATGAGGTTTCTTATCTTATTCTTTCTCTTTGCTTCATCTATTTAATCTGTGCTAGTGTTCTTATCTTTTAGAATTTCCTCACTCCTGTGAAACCATATGCATGAGTTTTGTCTTTCAGACACAGAATGAGTAGACTATAATATAAGTAGGATGTTAGCAATTTCTCTGCTATTTTGATAGTAGAATGGTTCGGCAAAAATTTTGACAGAGATCTTATCATTGTCTTTTAATATCATCTATTATGCAACTTCTTAAACCATAGTTTCTCCTAATAGTTGGCAAAACTGGCTGGCAATAAAGTTTCTTATCATTGTCTTTTAATATCATCTATTATGCAACTTCTTAAACCATAGTTTCTCCTAATAGTTGGCAAAACTGG
>JBAMIE010202594.1:0-10941 GCA_037177295.1 Kaempferia parviflora
CGTGTGTGGATCCTTGGATTAGTCACCTCTTGTGAGGTGGATACCAAGTAAATCCCTAGCGTTAGCGTTTGGTTTTGGTTCGTCGAGTATTCCGCTGCAAACAAATTGAAGACGAAGAAACCGTAGCCATTCACCCCCCCTTAGCTACGGCACCGGTCCTTACATTCTCTTCCGCTACCTCTCATTACGTCTCTTTTAGGAAGGATCCTCAGCAGTGTATAAATGTAGCGCTCGGCTGCTTATTTCGAAAATGAATTCAATATAACTTACAACTTCAATATTCTTGCTGTGTGCTGCTCCAAAGCCGATTCGAAGACTCTGAAACTCTATTCTGACGACCGGAAGTGCGACACGACAAATCCTAAAGTCGTCGGTATAAATTTCATTTTTGCATTTAAATTTCAACATCATTGTATTCAAATTTGTAATTTCTCGAACTGATAATGGATTGCCCAAAGTAAACGATCAAGGATCATGGATCTTGCAATATGAGCTGTTACAAGACTTCGAAGCAAGTAAAAACAACGATGTTAGTGCCGTGTTCTGTTTTCTCTTCCGCTGCCTCTCATTACGTCTCTTTTATTTCCGCTGCATATTTATATTAAATCTGAAAAAAAATCTCGTTGTGATATTCACCCCCTCTATCGCTCTTTCTCGATCATACAGTCTGGCTAATAGAATTTTCAGAATATGAAAAGATGAAATCTGTCTAGATAAGCCAGAGCTTATTCAAGCTTTGGGTGCTCGGTTTTTTGAGGATTTGTTGACTGGGGATCCCTTTGAGCATTCGATAAACATGGAGCATATTCCAAACAGAATCAGCCCGGAGGAAGGTCTTTCCCTTTTTGACCTTGCCTACAATGGAAGAGGTCAAGCAGATTGTATGGGAATGTGTGAAGATAATACTGCGGGGCTGAATGGATTTTCTATCATCTTTTATTTTGCTTGTTGGGAGATCATCAAGGAGGACATACTTTGTGCAGTCTTGGACTTATTTTAAGGTAATTCATTTCCAAAAGGTATGACTGCTACCACTATTGTCCTTATTCCTAATAGGATAATGCTCAAGAATGGTAAAATTTTTGGCCTATTAGTTTATGCAATGTTTCAAATAAAATCATATCAAAACTGCTTACTAATAGGTTGTGTAGATTTTAGAGAAAATTATATCCCCTCGGTTTGTACCTGGAAGGTTGATTTAATTTTAAAGCTGGATAATGCTAAGGCATATGACCGAATTCAATGAGACTTCTTGTTTAAAGTAATGTCGGCCTTCGGCTTTTCTGATTCGGTTGTCCATTATTACGACGTTGTATTATGGATTGTTGATTTTCTGTGCGCATTAATAGACATCTATCTGACTTCTTTCAATCCCAAAGGGGACACAGGTAGATCCAATTTTTCCCTTATTATTTATTATTGCGGCAAGATGGTTGGATAAAATATTTAATAAGTTCCCTCGTATGTTCTTTACCACCAGTTGTGACTATAGGATATCCCACCTATGCCGATGATGTGCTGATTCTTATGAACGGATCTATCAATTGTGTGAGAAAGGTGAAGGGTTTTCTGGATATCAATTGCTTGAAGAGTTCCTTTTTTCCTGCTAAATCAATCTCTCTTGCAAGGAAAAATCAAATTGCTTGGCTCTCTTTTGTACTTGGGGGTTCCTATCATCTCTGGTAACAGGAAAGCAATTCACTTTCAGCCGCTGATTGAAAAGGTGAGGCAGATATTACTTGGATGGAACTTTTCCAAGCTAACACATGGAGGTCGGCTTCTCTTAATTCAAAGTGTCTTGTGTTCCCTCCCTGTATACTTGTTGCAAGTGTTATTACCACCATTGTCGGTTCTTCATCAGTTTTGGGTTCAAAAAGTAAAGCTCACTGGATTTCCTGGGCTGATGCTTGCAGGCCGAAAATGGATGGAGGTCTAGGGGTAAGAAGGCTTTCGGATATGGCAACAGCATTAGCTATGAAGTTGTGGGTTCGCTTTAGAGAACAAGGGACCCCTTGGGCAGATTTTCTCTCCAGGATGTATTGTGGTGCAGCATCTCCAGTTGTGGTACCTCTCAAAGGGAATGCTTCTCCTTTTTGGAGAAGGCTGATTAAAATCAGACCTATTGCGGAGAACCAAATTGGCTGGACTTTGGGGAAAGGACGGGTCAGCTTTTGGTATGATGGTTGGCTTGACACGGAACCTTTATTTCAGTATTGTGATTTGATTGGGAATCCTGATTCTTTGATTTCTGATTTCATGGTGAATGGGGGCTAGAATATGGTTAAGGTGGCGGCTGTACTGCCAGCACGTATAGTGATGGAGGTCGCCGGCAAAGTAGTCAGCAAGTGGAGTTAGGGATTGTTATTTGGAGCAAGATTCTGTTTTACAGCAGCGAGGTGTATGCTTAATATTAGGAGTATTATTCATTATTTGTTTCGTGGTATGGCAGCTGGTACTATTAAACCGAGGCACTAGGGAGGGGTGTTGTCAGTTGGTCGTACTCTGGGGATGTCTTTGCGAAATGTGATGGTACAAAATATCTCAGTGGTGCATTAGAGGAGGCCGTTTACCGGGGGTTTTAAAATTAACACAGATGGGTGCTCAAAGGGAAAACCGGGCCTCTCTTCAAATGGAGTTATTATTTGTGATCATAAAGGGCTGGCTGTTATACGAAGCAGGGTAAAATTGGGGCAGGTTCCATTGTGAGGGCTGAGCTGGTTGCAATTTTACAAGGCTTGCAATTGGGGGCTGTTCACAATTTGTGTCCAATGTGGCTTGAATCAGATTCGTTGGTTGCTTTAAAAATCATCGTGTCCTCTTGTGTTGGTTGGGAATTTCGTAATTTGGTAATTAAAATCAGGGAGCTTATATGGAAGTACCAAGTTTTATGCTCACATATTTATCGGGAGGCGAATGAGGCCGTGGATTTTTTGGCAAATCAGGCTTTTAACTTGCAGGAGGACAAAATCCTGTATGGGAATGATATTGAGAGAGGTCTTTTTGGCATCTGTAAATTGGATAGGATTGGATTACCCTATATCCGATTCTCTGCTAGACCGGGCGGTTCGTGAAGGGTATGTGTAGGTTGTTGTGCCTTAAGCCTTGCTGGAATCTTGATCAGGTTGCCATACGGTGTTTTATCTGGCAACTTAGGTGAAAATTATGTTAATTGGTGCTGGTGGGGCTAATGCTTGGAGGTTCCAAAAGTTTCCAAAATGTTTTGTTCTATGTACAGTGAGTGCTGGAGTTTACTTGGGGTGGTATGCATGGCGCTAGAATTCTTTGTGGTGTGCCAGTTTTATGCAGTGTGCCGATTCTATCTGGGTTTCTTTTATGGTGTTGGAATTTTTGGTTTTCTTCTAATGGGTTTTGGAGACTTTTGGTGTTTGGGTTTCCCTATGGTGCTGGGATTGCCCCTGGATTCCCGTTTTGTGGATTTGCAGCGTGGCGCTGCTGGATCTTATTGCGAGATATTGAGCTTCTATGGGTTTCTGATGTGGATCTGGTTTCCTATAGCTGATATGTGCTGCTGGTTTTTATGGCGTGTTTTGCATTTTTGTACCAAATTCTCTTGAAGGATGGTAGGCTGCAAGGGGGTCCAATTTTCCGGTGACAGGGAGGTTCTGTTTATAGGTGTTGGATCTGAAGTTTTTGCATTTGAAGCTCTGTACAATTGTGGTTGTGGGGAGGGGTGTCTGTGTACTGTTGATGGGCTTCTAAATTTGATGATGATGATGTTTGATGGAGCTTTGTACAGGTTTGGTTGTGGTGGCTTGCTGGTTTTCTATTGGATGCTCGTGGTGTTTGAAGCCGGTGGAAATGTGATAGGAAGAAGGTGATGGTTTTAATTCTTGGAGATTACTTGAAGATTTATTATCAGCATGCTGGAATCTTGTGAGTCCTATGTCTGATTTATATGATGAAGTCTTGTGGCTGTGGATAATGTGCTGCTGAATTCGTTAAGGTTCTGTTCTATGTGCCAAATATGTTGCTGAGCTATGCTGTGGTGCAGTTGAAATTCTCGTGTTGGTTATGGATTGCTGAAGGTGTCTCTTTTGGTGGCGATGTTATAGTATTAAAGGAAGTGGATCTTGGCTGGTTCTTGTGGAGTAAATTCGGCTGGGTTTATGGAGTGTGTATATGGGTGGAAAAGGTTGCTTACTTTGATTTCCTTCAGCTGGTATCTTTCTTGAATATGATAAGCTTCCTATGGTCCCTTGCCGTATCTTTTGATTGGTGCCTAATTTGCCTTTAAAGTTGTGGATGCATGGTGGAGTTGGCAAAGCACTCTGAATTTGACTGTCCTTAGCTCCTTTGGCCTTATTGTGAAGTGATAGATATTATGCTGATTTTGTGCCAATGGTGAATGAAGCTTGTGCCTAGGGAGTTTTCTGAGACTTTACTTAAAGTCGATATGGAAGGGCTGAATTCGTTGGGGAGCTTTGGTACGATATAGTATGTGAGGGTGTTGAATTCATTAATTTAGAGTTGTGTACATGGGTGTGGAAAGGTTGCTATTTTGGTTTAACAGTACTGTAGTGGCTCCTTATTATTGCTGCATTGAACCTGGGAGCCTGATCGTCATCAATTAGTAAAGAAGATTAAACTAAAAAGTTTGTTTTTGCCGTTAAACTACGAATGTAAAGCATTTCTTACGTTGTTCATTTTTAAAATAAAAAGGAAAATTTTTATTGTAGACCAAAGTTTTAAAATTGTGAAAATATCCTTGCAATATTAAATATGATCATCCAAAATATAACTGATAATTTTTTTATTTTTTTTTTAAACTTATTTTGAGAAATGATTCACCACATTGCACATAATTGATTTAGTGTAATAATATTGATACAGTGAATAAGGAAGCCATGAGAATGTTTTATAAATAAATTCATCATCTGGAGAGACAGACAAAGCTTGGAATCAATTTATCATTGAACAAAACAAGTTTACGTCCATTCAAATAATGAGAAGTGGTTTATAATTAAAATACCTATTTAATTTTGTTATTAATAATATTTAATTTTTTTTTAGCTAGCATAATTAATTTTTTTAACTAAGTAAATTTTTTTCTAGATTTATGGTAAAATTATTCACCTGCTACAAATATTAATTAGTCCGGATTCCATAACTAAGAGTTGGCGAGTGATAATGCATTTAATGGCAAAGAAGAACGAAAAAAGTATAATATAAAATGTGATAACAGAAAGGATCATATGAGACCTGAAAAGCAAGAAGAATTGAGAAACGATTTGTTTACATTGAAGCGAGTGCATCTCTCATCTCTGCCACAGAAGGAACAGTCTCATTGACATATATTTTGGCGACAAGCTGAACGAAACTTCCATATTTTTCAAGAAATTCCTTCTGCAATATAGCAAGTCATTGTTAAACCTTCAGCCCTTACATATAAATTGGTAATGTTGGTTCTATGTTGGAATTTAGATGGCCAGTTCCAATGGTACAATTTTAGTACTGTACATGTACCTATAGAAAGCAATTGAAGATAGGATGTTTTAAGTTTATGAATCCCACGTGGACAACAATGACTCATTATGTCTATATGTCGAAGGGTGTCTTCTTCTCAATTAGTCATTTAGAGAAAAAAGAGCTGAATGCAATATGGTATCAGAACTATATTGAATCTCTCAATTATTATGTCGTGTTGAAGTATGAAAGCTCTGTCCACTGGTCTCGCTCACATAGGTAAGTGTGCTAGTAATTTGGGATAGAATAAATTCCATCCAAACTCAACAATTTGGACAAACACAAACTTTAACATGGTGAACTCATTCCATCAGAGAAATTGACCTACATAAACACACACACGCAAAACACATTTGAGGATGAAACAGAAAGCAAACCTTGCATTTATCCCATAAAGAAGGCAACAACTCCTGAGCAGTTGTATTCTTCTGTAACTTACGATACATAGCATTGATGATCTTGTCAAGCTGTCAGAAACAATGAGGCAGTATAATTGAAGTTCCAATGAAAAGAATGGAAAAATGATGTTGATGTTGTTTAACCTACCCCTGATAAGCTAGACTTCAACATTTTACGAAGATCAGCTTTTGACATTCCAATTTGGAAGGGAATCTGCACATTGATGATTACACAAATAAGAAAAGTAAGAAAAAAGGGTTACATATTTATAGCAGTGGATGATGAATTGATTGCTAAAGATAAACAAAATGAAAGAAAGAAGAAAAAAAAGGGTAAACTGACACTGGAAACAAAAACTTACAGAAAATTATATAAGGAACTTGTTGATAAGATGAATCAGAAATAGTCAGAAACTCGGAGTGTACAAGCAATAACTTCCAAGTACTGACTGTTATGAATTTGCAATAAAATACCCAAGTGATGCAAGCATAGCTAAAATAAAGAAAAAGATTAACTAGATGAAGCACCTACAAGCTGATTCGGTTTAGAGGAATATTGGTTCCCACCGGTGCACAAGATTCGGCAAGTTTCCTAATGATCTGACAATCAACTCACTCTTCACATGTGTACTCAAGACATAGGATGAAAATGCACTATCCCTTTGTGAAGGACTCAAGAAAGGAGATAGGCAGGCTTCAACTGTCGTTAGACAAAAAACTGAGACAGAGCTTCGAACAGGATGGAACGTTTTCAACGAGGAATTTGCTCAATAAAATGCATTCAATCTTCAAATTCTTTCATCCAACAAAACTGATTCAAACAATTTTCCCAACGAAAAAATAATTAAAAAGACTCTTTCAAAGAAAACAAAAATCTTTTCCAAATAAAAAGAATTTGGGAAATTATTTTGTAAAGAAATTCTATCACACACGTGAGGATTTGCCTCGTGTATTCAAGCTTGCGCTGCATCATGCGCGCTCCCTCTAGCCTGAACCATGTCCAACCTAATGCAGTGAGTGAGTGTAATTTGCTAATACAAATAACAGGATGCATACCTACCTCATATATGCACAATGTTGCAAGGACATGTAAAAAGTTGCTTATAAATTATACCTTCTAAAGTCCCTTTAGGACACGAGACTAGAGGGTAACAAGGATCATGGAGTTTTAGATGAAATCCCTTTCAAAACCAACATTCACAAGAGTCCAAGAGATTTCGTAATTGATGTTTATCGAAGGTATTTGATTTGACTATGAAGTTGCAAGCACTGACCTCCTCAGGCGGAATGGTGTGCATCAATTCCTCAACTCTGCGGGCAAACTGGAACAGTTTTTCAAAATGCTGAAAAGATATATTTCAATAAATATGATTGTTATTTCAGAAATGACTTCCAGTTCAGACCTTAAGAAGATTCCCGTCTATTGCCAACAAGTAATGGCACAAATGAAATATATTTGGCATACTCACTATGTAAATGACCATGCTAACGTGACGAAGGCAAGCCTGCTCATATGATTCACTAGCTTGGTGATAGAACTTTGCTAGGGTTGGTACGACATTGGCTAAGTCATACAGGCTGCATATAACGTTAGAGAACAGTGTAAAAGGTTGACGTGTGATTCACCAGATAGAATATCTTATCATAAAAAAAAAAATGCATAGGAAAAGCCAGTAACCGTGTCTGATCAACCTACTCACTCACCTGTTCTGGAAAGCCGCATAGTTTTCTAGAAGAACAATATCAGAATACTTGGAATCAACTTGCGCAGCCTTCTCCAATGCCACAAACATGATGCTAACCTAATCAAGAGAAAAGATGAATGTTTGTGATTGCAACTTAAACAAAACCAAATACAAAAAATAAGAATTACACACGAGTCGTGAGTATGGAACAATCTTACAATTTTAGTGTAAGCTTGATCGACCAAATCCCTTGACTGACCTTGGGTGTATTGTTCCATGCGTGATGCGAGAATTGCAAACCTAAGTTAAAAAAGTGATTTTTGTGTTTCTTTTTTTTGTTACTACCAGCAAGCATTTTCAATCAAATGAAACAAGTTATTCAAGATCACTTGGCAAATTATATGTTCAATAAAACAAGTTATGCACATAAAGTTGTATTCTTTGGTTCTTTATCTTCAAATATAAGACTTTTATCTCCAATTATAAGACTAGAAAAGTCAATTGAATTAAAATTTAAAATTATAAATTATAAAAAAAAATTAAAGTAATGAAATCCTAAAGCATCCTAGTAAGATCATATTTCCAAGACATGCTATCGTTAAATACTATCGATAGTGTCAAATTGATTCTTTCCTCCTTTTGCCCCTCTCTCTTTTTATAGCATTTAATCTCCTCCCATGATAGGCAAATGAAATTGAAGGATAGCTCGTAGCGTTGAAACCACATTTGGTACAAGTGGCATAAGCTATTTACCAATACAAATATAGTATCAATATTGTTCAGAGACTAGAACGGTCCTTTAACCTTAACCCCTTAACTTTCAATCTAAAAGGTAGAGGGTCAAAGGTTGAAAAGAAATTCAACATACAGTGTTCAGGGTACGATGGAATTAAACAAAAGGTAGGTTGCTTTCAAAGGATCCAACATTGATTAGACTATGTTAGTGTAAGCTGAAAGGAAAGCTTACCTTTGAATGCAAGGGAGAACTCCTGTTTGTCGTCCACGTTCATATTTCTCCACTGAATAACAGGCATCATCAACAAACTATAAAGAAAACAAGAATTCAAGATGTTTGCTAAACATTATACAATATGACAAGCACAATAATAACTTAGTGCATAACACACCCTGCTGAACAACATTGAGATCCTTGTTTCTAATTCATCAAGCAGAAGGTGCACAAACCCAGAAGTATCAGCCTTGTTGGCCGAAAGATACCGTTCTGTAATCCCATGCATCGTTATGCAACATAATGGATCGATTTTGTACGCCCAATCCACTATCGAATAAAAATCCTCCTGAAGGAAGATTGTAAAATGTTAGTCATGCTTTTCCCTAGTCTGGAAGATGAAAGGAACTTTAGAAAACAATAGGTCCTTATCGCATCTAGATTAACCTAAAAGTTATATATACCTTCAGTAGTATTTCCACATTTTAAACCAAGGCATCTCTTTCTTTGCCCTGCAGTTTTACTGATTACTTATGATTGGTATTAAACTAGGCATAACCTAATTGATCATCTCCATCTCATCCAATTTATACCTAGGATATAAAGGTCCAATGAACTAACAAACTAGCTTAATCTATGCAGGTTGAAGGTTAAAGTGATATGCAGCTGCATATGTATATGTGACCATATGGTATACACGCGTGATCAAGTACTACATTACCACATAAGTATATGAGCACACGTGCCAGCAAGAGACACTTTTTAAGACAATGACCATTCGTGTTGTTCATGTGATGTTTTTTAGTGAACGTGTTTTTTCCCTGTTGATGGAGCATGAGACTGAATTTACCTCAAGCCCAGCAAGCAGGTCTTTTAGACATTCATTTAGAATTGCGAGCTCAGCAGCATCATTGCCTGAAGAATTTGAAAATTGTGTCAGTTGAAGAAAAACTGTAAACTATTCCAAGAGAAGAATTTGTCTATGATGATTTTACTTAAGAGGACAAAAAAAAAAAAAGGCGAGAAATGAATTAATATAATTTCCTTGAGGAACCATCATTGGCTGGGTAGAGCTGTTTGTGGTATCAGATGAAGCAAGTACCGCAACATCAAAGCACATAAAATGAGCAAAAAAAGCACTCTAGTAATAAGAAAAAAGTAAGAGTTATTAGTCGTGTAGACTTAATTATAAAGTAAGATGCAAGAATCAATAACAAAAAGAACCTCATCCACAAGAAGAGGAATAAAAACTGTCAGCATCTTAGAGTATGCTTCAGAAACTGAAGATAAATCTGCATTGGCTCCCTGACATGCAGATATCGGGCCCTCGAGCCAGAGTATTGGTTTAGTATTTGCTACTTTCGTAGTACCGCGGAGTTCATTAGCAAATTCGCGTGCCTATAATAGTATGAATTTTATTTCATATACATAATCTTCATTTAAACTAGCACAAGCTCGGAAGCAAGGTAATCATCAGGAACTTGACAAACCATATATAATGTGTTTACCAATACAAATCACAGTAATGACTGGCACAATCTTAAATCACTGACCTCTCGACGAAGCAACAGATTTAGAGAATGACAGAAAGCTTTTCGCAAAGGGGCCAAGAAATTTTTGTCAAGCGTCTGAGAAGTTTCAACAGGGTAAAATAGTCATGGGCATACCATTAGTGAATCCAAGATAATAGTACCAGACAAACCTTTATATGCATCAGGAGTCTTGCATATGTCCTGCATTTATACCTGAGGTCTGCATGGTCAGGTCTCTTGAGTTGTCCACGCTGCATGCTGCTAGGTCAGTTAAACTTCACAAACAATTTCGGATTTGAAAAAATTGACGACTTGATCACCTGAGAAAATAAGCTCTTGTCATTCATCATCTGGTCCACCAAACTTGGAAAGTAATTTCTCAAAAACTCTGATGCTCGGCAAACAAATGTGCATTTTAATAATACAAGTTCTGCACGTTTTTCCTTGATCTGCACAGAAAAAGTAATTGAACATCAAGAATGAATTAAGATGTCAAAGAAGATTAAGAGGGATATCAACTACATGGAAAACATATAATTGTAGAAAACAAATGTAAATTTTTGAATTTAAACAAGTGATCAAAGATCTTTAAAAAGCAAATAAATTTTTTAAAAAAACATCTAATAAAAAAAAAGGATAGTTGAAGAATAAATATATGAGATAAGGTAGTGAAAGAATAAATATATGGGACTAGAATAGGAAAATGTAAAATAAATATAGCAAAAGGGTCATAATTTGTCCTATAGTTTTTTTAGCGTACTCTGTTTATAAAATTGGATAAGCATCTAATAATAAGTAATTTGAATCTTGACTAACTAAATTGGCATAAACTCAATAAACTTCTAATAGCTCATCATTGCTAACTGTGGTTGGCCCCATGGGAAGCGGCCTCC
>JBAMIE010202605.1:0-10941 GCA_037177295.1 Kaempferia parviflora
GCAGTTGACGATGGTGATCCAGGAGACGCTGAGACTTTACCATCCCGGCGCGTTCGTGGCCCGGGAGGCACTCAGGGAGGTGGACCTCGCCGGACTCCGCGTTCCCGCCGGCGTCAACATCTACGTGCCCGTCACCGTTCTCCACCACGACGCCTCCATCTGGGGCCCCGACCCCCACCGCTTCGATCCCGACCGCTTCGCCCGCGGCTCCTCCTCCTCCTTCATCACTGCCGCCGGCTGCCGCCCTCCGCACACCTACCTTCCCTTCGGCGCCGGACCGCGCACCTGCCTCGGTCAAAACTTCGCCATGGCCGAGCTCAAGGTCGTCCTCTCGCTTCTCCTGCTCCTGTTCGACTTCGACCTCTCGCCGGCGTACTGCCATTCGCCTTGCATGAGGCTGATCGTCGAGCCGGAGCACGGAGTGAAGCTGCTGGTCAAGCAAGTGCAAGCCAACATGACTACCAACTAGGTTGACAGTGGAGATCCTCTAGACCACAATCCCTGATCTGCTCCTGGCCAGTACATATTAGCTGTTGGATTGAAGGTAAAATCCAAGTACTAATTCTTGTTGATCAGATCTAACTGCTAATGTGTATTAGGCCAGGAATGGACTAGGATTATGGTCTAGAGGATCACAACTGCTAATTTGGATACGAATTAAGGTACTTGATACACCTCTACAAACTCTGGATTATATCATTAATTAATCAAACCTTATTTACCAGTGATATTTATATGTTTGCAATACTGATAATTAGTGTCATAATAATAATAATTTTTTTTTACTTGGTTGAAAATACTTAATTATGCTTTTGAGCATCCTCTACTCATATACGTTTGTAATTATTAATAAATTAAAATATATACTGAATGATGAATTGATCGATCATGTATATGCTTCGATCAAGTTTTATTTCCACATTCAATCGAAGAATTACATGAGTCAAAAACAAAGAATAATTAATTATATTAAAAGCAAATTGAAAAGAAATGAAAAATCATCATAATTGCAGTGCATTGCATGCATCATGGTTCACGGCAAGCATCGTACAGTAAGTCTTGTCGTCTCCCTTTTGATCGAATTCCTTGCTTCGTCTTCCATATTTTATGGATCATGCATGCGCGCCGCACTTGGTGCCGTCGTGATTAGGTATAAGGTGGCGGCGTGGGCAGTCCGACCACCTCGCCGCAGAGCATCTGGGTTTCCGGCAGGCTGTACTCATCCCTCAGCGACCTCGCGTCGCACAGCACGCTGAAGTAGAGCTGCTGCCCGAGGTAGTGCCTCTCCCACATTTCTGACCGAATGTTCCACATCCCGGAGTTGTCGAACGTCAGGGCGATCGCCGTCCATGACCTCGGGTACACCTGGATCGTGTGCCGGCTCACCGTGTCAAGAAGGTTGTACGTGCTCCGGCTCGCCGGCGACCATTTCCCGTGCCCCATCCTGTGGCAGAGCACCAAAAGAAAACAGAGTAATTAGAACTGAAAAGAAAAAAAATCAAATTTTGCAGAGATTTATCGATCAATTAGTCAATTACCCGAGGGGGAAGAAGGAGTAGCCATCCAAATGGTAGCACTGAATGCTCCTCTCCGGATTCTCGAGGATGATCTCAATGTAGTCTCTGAAAGTGGCATTAACGACGTTGGGCGCGATCTTGATGGAGTTCAAGACCTCCGGCGCCGGATCGTCGGAGATGATGTTGTACTGGAACACCTTATCGGCGATGCCGAAGTACTGGGCGAGCTTGAGGGGAGTGGCGGGGTTCTCGTGCGACACGCCGTTGAGGGCGTAGCGGCGCTTGCCGTCGACGAGCCCGACGCTGCTGAGGAGCTTGATGGTGCGCGTGATGTTGATGCCGCCGTAGTGGTAGGATCCCTGGGGGTTGGGGCGGGCGGCGCTGGCGGTGAGGTTCCACCGGAAGGAGCGCCACTGATTGAGAGACCAGGCCCATCCGACGGGCGCCGGCGGCAGATCCTGCGACGGCGGGTTGGTGGAGCCGGCGTAGCGGATGATGCCGGTGGCGTTTCTGGAGTACTTAGTGAATCGGGCGGAGGTGGCCATGTAGTAGTCGCGAGGTTCCTGATCGGCGGTGACCAGAACAGAGAGGCACTGGCCGACGTGAATGTCGAGCGACTCGTACACGTTCTGCTGTGTGTGGGACCCGTCCATCTCCACCAGCTTCATGACGTGGCTCTGGATCCGGAAATTGAGCGCCAGCTTGAGCCCGACGTTGCAGATGCGGTACCGGTACGTCTTGCCGGCCTCCATGGTGAACAACGGCGGGTCGTCCTTGCCGGAGGCGTCCTTTCCGGTCTTACCGTTGATGAGCACGCCGTTGGGGTTGCCGATGTTCTGGCCGGCGTCGAGTGTGTTGGCCAGCGCCTTGTGGCTCTTGGTGTACCAGTCGCCGATGAGGACAGTGTAGTCGTCGGCGGGGTCATCGAAGGGAACAGGGATGAGAAGACGGCTGTTGACGCGGATGCCGCCGAAGCCGCCGACGGCACGGAGCATGCCGGTGGATGGAAAGTAGAAGAAGCTCCCGATTTGGTCCTTCATCTGATAGTGATAGGTGTAGTTGGTGCCGGGAAGGATGGGACAGTTGGTGCCCGGCATGCCATCTTGCCATGAATTCTTCCTGTGCTGGATCCCATTCCTGATCATCCATCGAACAAAATTAAACAAATTGATGAATGAATACATTATACATCGATCGATCATGATGAATTGAAGTATCAAATCGACCATGTGAAGAGGAGGGGCTCGTCGAGGTTATTGAAGACGTTGATGACGATGTTGTTGTTGGTGGTGGAATTGATGTTGGGGCCGGGGAACTCGTCGTTGATGAGGATGACCTGCTGTGGGACCCCGAGAGGAGACAAGGTGCCGTAGGAGACCTTCCATGTGAAGAATAGATAAGGGTCCTCGGCGCGCACCGGCGGGGAGAAGAGGCCGAGAAGGCAAATGCAAGCAACTAGGAGTGCGGTGGCTGCCGGAGACGACATCTTCATGATTGTAGGTGAAGCTCGCTGTGCTGTTCGAAGAGAACAAGGAGGAAGGGATGTTTTATAGGTGGAGCGAGGGGATGGGAAGAGGCGAATTTGGAGGAGGAGGAGGAGGAAGAGCCGCCGTTCGCGTTCAGAGGAGAGCTCCGGTACGTTCGTTTTTTCCGACCTTCGCGCTCTGCCTTGTTTTCGTCTTCCTTCCGGTGTTTGAGCTGAAATTGATTAAATATAGTAAAAGTAATTGGAAGCGTTGACCGCATCTCGATTACGATTGGGGATGGCAATTTCAGCCGTCAGATCGGAGATCCGTTTCGTGTTTCGTCTGATCTTCTGTCGATTTAATTTCTAAATGGAAAATATAACAACGTTTACTAAATAGCTTAATCACGACCCGTAATTACAAAATTGTAAATCACTTAATTACCCCATTCCATTTTTATCAATATGAATCGATTGCTACCCATATTAAAAAAATTTAATTCAGGTTTAAAATCACAGTTTTAAATATATTGTTAAATTAATATTTGAGAATATGTATATAATCAAGAGAATGAAATGAACACATAGTTTCTTATTTTATATTATTCTGAGTACTCTAAATCCATCAATCAGTTTATATAGTACTTTTGATTATATTAATGCTTTCAAATATCAATTTGACATACTATATTAAGAGCAATGACTTTTTGAATACGAATGCATTTAACAATACAAATTTATGGTAAAAAAAATTATTGATCTCAATATGACATATGATAATGATTTTTTAGGGTATGAATATAATCATGAGAATTAAACGAATATATAGGACCTAGTTCCATATCATTCCAAGTTCTCTAGGCATATTAATCAATTTTAGTAGAAATCAGATAAAATTGGTTGTTGGATATGGAATTCAGAATGATATGAAACTAGGTTCTGTATATTCATCTCATTCTCATAATTATATTTATATTTTTAAATATCAATTCAATATATTGATCAAAACTTTTTAAAATTTGTTAAAAAGACTTTTTAATAGTTTTTTTTTTAAATTATTTAATCAGTTTGCTACAATATTATAATCAATTAAAGTTATTGTTGACAGTTACAGAAATATTCTGAATAGATTGCTGCTACGCAATCGATTACAAAAAATCTGATTTATATTTAAAATATTATTGCTCTCCATGTGATACACCGAATTGATATTTATGTATATTTAAGAGAATTAATGAGTACATGAGATTTTATTTTATATTATTTTAAGCTCTCAAAATTTATTAATCGATTTTGATCAAAATTTATTAATGGGTTCTAGAAAGTTTAGAATGATATGGAATCATATATTATATTTTTGTATAGTTCTCCTGATTATATTTATGTCCTTAAATATTATTTTCATACGTCATATTTAGAGTAATAATTTTTTAAACATAAATATATTTAAAAAATTTAATTCGTGTTTAAAAAATTATTACCATAGTACTAAGTATGAAATTGATTTTGAGGATATCAATATAATCAAAATAATTAAATGATCAGAAGACTATATTTTATATCATTTTGAACTATCTAGATTTATTAATCGATTTTGATCTAAACTCACTCTAAAACTAGAGTTCTTGAAATAATACAGAATAATATTCTATTATATGCTCTTTTAATTTTTCAAATTATATCAATTACCTTAAACTTTAATTTGATACAATTAACGTATCATAAAAAATTTTAAATTATTTTTAAAAAATATTTTACAATGTAACCATGGATTGAAGTTATGATTTATCGTCACAAAAATATCACTATATCAATTGATTCAGGGGGTAAAAATGGAACGAGGTAGGTGATTTGTTAATTTTACAATTAGAATACGTGATTTTAATATTTTCGAACATTTTCAACATGGTTCAGTAATTCATATCGAACCGGTCGACATAGACCAAAGCCAAATGAGCCCGCGTTCGCCCCGAGAGGATTCTAGAGAGCCAGCACGACGGGAATCTTCCGGATGAAAGATGCCGACGTGTTGCAATTGGTCCATCCTGGATTATGTACTCAGTGACGTCACCCGACAGTGACACCTCCACAGAATCCGACCGCGGTCTCCAAGGAGACCGGTCTTCACCTCGTCGAAGCTTCCAGACGAGTGACGCCCCACCGCGTGTCCTGTCGTCGGACCTCTACTTCCACGTTCCAGACGCCACCACTGGATTTGTTCGTATTCTAGTTGTGGCGCCGCCGACGCTTCTTTATATTCGCCCTGTTCTTTGCTGCTTTCAGTTGAAGGTGTGAGATTAGAAGCTAGCGATCAAATGGGAGTCGTCGAGAGGAGGAGAGACGCGGAGGCGGAGCTCAACCTTCCGCCGGGGTTCCGCTTCCACCCCACCGACGAGGAGCTCGTCGTGCACTATCTCTGCCGGAAGGCGGCGTGCCAGCGCCTGCCGGCTCCGATCATCGCCGAGGTCGACCTCTACAAGTACGACCCGTGGGACCTTCCAGGTAATTTGAAAAAAAAAAACTCGATTTTGATGCTGAATTCTTCGATTTGGATCTCCGAATTGGTCGGTGTTGATCATGGCGGTGATTGGACGAGCAGAGAAGGCGTTGTTCGGCCAGCGGGAGTGGTACTTCTTCACGCCGAGGGACCGAAAGTACCCGAACGGGTTGCGGCCGAATCGGGCGGCCGGGAGCGGGTACTGGAAAGCGACTGGCGCCGATAAGCCAGTGGTCGTGCCGGACACCGGCCGGCCTGCCGCGATCAAGAAGGCGCTGGTGTTCTACCACGGCAAGCCGCCGAGGGGCGTCAAGACTGATTGGATCATGCACGAGTACCGGCTCGCGAACCCAAATCGCTCGGCGGCGAACAAGAAAGACACGCTGAGAGTAAGTTCGACGACAATTTCGTCTTTCAAAAACAGATTTTGATTCGATTTCTTGCTTAAAAATCGAAAATTGGTCGCAGTTGGACGACTGGGTGCTGTGTCGGTTATACAACAAGAAGAACAGCTGGGAGAAGAAGAAGACGCCAGTGAAAACAGAGGCGGTGGAGTCGCCGGAGACCATCGCCGACAGCTTACGTACCCCGGAATCCGACATCGACCACGAAGGAAATCCTGCCGATTTCGACGAGATAATCCAGCGAGGTGGATTGTACAGTGAACTTCATCCCAATCAGACCATGAACGACAAGAAGCACAAGGAAGAGAGCGACTGGTTCACTGACTTCAACCTCGACGATTTGCAGGATACGTTCGCCGAAATCGAATCAATCGATGTGTCGAGCCAGGATTACTACTTCCCCTCGGTGTTTTCTCCATTTTTGAAATCGAGTATGCCTTCATTTTGAGATGGGCGGAAGAACAGAGTGGGCCTCTGTTCATTGATAGATTAGAGGAATTGAAGCAACCTGTTCTGAGGGAATTCAGCAGTAATTCACTGGGGGGAAAATATTTTATTTTTTTAACTAATTTTTTATATAGTTTATTGGCCAGAATAATAATAGGCTAATTTAGTTAAAAATGAAACTTTGCTTTTATATTTATAAGAAAATGTATTTTTTTTTCCAAAGGACAATGTTTTTTTGCTAACTTTTGATATAAAAAGGATTGGCATAAAAAAATGATTTGGTAAAGTTTATAAAATATTCAATGATTTTATAAAATGGAACAAGAAAAAAAAAATAGAAGGAATCTAAATCATTTAAAGGACTTTGGTCTCCTAGCACTTTGTATAAGAATTCTAAATAATATTAAAATAATTATTTATGAAATTTGATAAGTATAGAATAATTTAAGAATTTTAGTTAAAGCTATACGTAACCTCCTCTGTCTCAACCAATAGAATTAATAACATATGGAGACCACACTAGAGTTTTTAGAGAATAAAAAAAATATAGTCCACTTTGAAATTTAGACAATTTAATTTTATATAGTAATTTTAATTAACAAATCTAATGACATATAAACACTCTAGATGACATGAGGAAGAAAAAAAAATATGAACGCCCTGGCCCTCGGGCAAATGGTTACGTCATTTAATAAATAACTAAAATTTAAATCTGTGATTACACGGATCTAAAAATGTTGGTCATCTAAGTTTTTAATTTATCCTGATGGACTTTTGAAAATTTGTATGGATTGAATCCGTCATCTTCAATATTAGTCGGATAATATATGGATTAAAAAAATAAAAAAATAAGTCGATTTTAAAATTCAAGTAATCTAAGTTAATGTAATTATTTTAGTCAAAACTGTTATATATTCGTCATTGATCTAGCGGTAACTTGTAAAGTTAATAATTGTATAATAACTGTAGGGGCAGTCAAGTCAATAAGAAAAAATGTCTGACTCCCGGCTACCTTCTAGCTCCTGACTCCCGACTCTCAACTCTCGTCTATCTTATGGCTCCCAGTACCCGGTTACCTTCTAGCTCCCGACTCCCGTCTACCTTATGGCTCCCAGTATTTGATTACCTTCTAGCTCCGACTCTCATGCTACCTTCTGATTCTTGATTACGGGATGCTATTCAGTGGAGCCGTTGTGGAAAGGGATGCATCGGGCCCACTCACATTATTACTATGACAATGAAAAAATATGGACAAAATAAATATACAGTAATGACCCTTTAGTTACGGAGGATGGGGTAATGTTTAAGAAATAACTGGAGACGTGATAAAAAAAAATGATTAATGGTAACGTTGAGTCCGGGGTGACCGGTCTGGTCCCAGAGAAGTTTTTCACCGGTCACCAGAGTAAATCGGGAAGCACTAGCAGTAGACGGCCTAGAAGCTCAATATTTCTTTGTTGTAAATCTCATTTGGAGGAAAAATCTCTGGAAATACACCGTTGTTATGAATCGAACTATGAATGCTGGAAGATAACTGAATGTCCTTCACTAACTTAGACGTTAAAATGACAATGCTGAGAACCTTCCCAGTCATCTACCTAACCCTTCTTCTTCTCATGCGTCGAGGTGAACAATACTAAAACTTTCACTAGTCAACATTAGTGCCACCTCTTCGACGAGTTGACCATCCCCGATCTCTGGCGTGATCACTTCTTCAATCAATTCATTTAGTAGTTATCAATAATTCTATCGCCTAAAGATGGAACCAAACCTACCTTTTTAATAATTTGGTTAAGTTATTAATCACCAAATTATATCATGATTTATTATCTTATCTACTTCGATTATCCATGTCATTTTGGATTATGTCAAAACACGTCAATAACTTCGGATTAATGCTGTGTCACAGTTTGGCGTATCCTTAACGGATAATGTTTATATTTAGTAAATTTATTGGATAAGAATTTATCGGATCGTATCCACAATTTTCAAAAATAGAGACCATTCTAGAGTCACACACCAAAACATCAACTGTCCACCCAGTCTTCATGCGTACAGCTGTCCTCTAATGATGATCTTGGTATTAATTTAGGTAGATAATTCACGCATTCCAATCTTCTCCTCCGTTTGCTTCTTATCCAAAAAAATCTAGTGGACGCCGAGTTTAGGCGTGCCTCAGTCTCTAACAACCACGTGGCTACCAGAACGCGATCCGTATAAGATATCGACGAGGTGGACGGTCAAGATCCAACGGTCAGGAAGCCAACGAAACGGCCGTTAAGAAACGGAGTGGAACCGTTATCCTATTTCTAGCGGAGCGTGATGAGGATGCGCTTTTGTGTCTCCTCGTTTCCCATCTCTCCTTCTCTCCTCTCCTCTCCTTTATCCAATCCTTCGCAGTCGAAGGGAATCCGCAGTGCTTTGATCTCGAAGGGGAAGCGGAGAAGATACGATCTTTGGTGCCATGGCGGCGGCGGCAGCTTCGTCGGTTCAAAGGAACCTCCTTTCGCCTCGCGGAATCCGTTCTTCTCGACCTGCTGTCCTGCGTCGATCTTCTTCTCTTAGATTTGAACCCTGGTCGTCTTCTAGGGGCGGCGTGTTCCAAGGAGGGAGGCTGGTCGCCGGGTCGTCAAGAGGGATTCCCTCGAAGGGGCACCTCGGTTCTGACTCTGCAAAGGTGATCAAATCCGGTCAAATCTTCCATTTTTTGTGCTTTTCTTGCATAAAGTTTTCGCCTTTGGCGATTTTGGTGGAGATTCTTCTGGTTTCCCCCTTCTGAAGTAAAAGAGGGTCTTTTCCCGGGTTGCAGATGACGCTTTCTTTCCAGAAGTCCATGAAATGGTGGGAGAAGGGGCTCCAACCCAACATGAAGGAGATCGAGTCGGCCGAGGATCTCGCCTATTCTTTACTGAACGCCGGCGATCAGCTTGTTGTCGTGGATTTCTTTTCTCCTGGTTGTGGAGGCTGTAGAGCCCTCCATCCAAAGGTATTCCATTTCATCTAAAGAAATTCCCAATTTTTTTACCAGAGAGTAATCATTCACTTGAATTTCTCATCGATCATCTTGTTTGTTTGCAGATTTGTCAGATCGCTGCGTTGAATCCTGATGTCTTGTTCTTCCAAATAAACTACGAGCAACACAAGTCCATGTGCTACAGCTTGCACGTCCATGTACTCCCCTTCTTTAGATTCTACAGAGGAGCGCAAGGGCGCCTCTGTAGCTTCAGCTGCACCAATGCAACTGTAAGAGCCTAGCAATAAAACCTTTCCTTCCTGTTGTTGTGGATGAATATGGCGTCCGATGGCATGATGTAAACCACCTTTTTTTCCTGGTTTATAACAGATTAAGAAGTTCAAAGATGCTTTGTCCAAGCACACCACAGACAGGTGTAGCCTTGGGCCAGCCAGGGGACTGGAGGAGGAAGAACTCTTGGCTTTGGCTGCAAACAAAGATCTCACCTTTGACTACCCTAAGAAACCTGTTCTTCTCCCTAATGAAATTGCTGAGATAGCTCCGACAACTCTCCCTGTGGCTCTACTCACTCGGGAAACTGAGAACAAGGCTTTGGCTATGGCTGCGAGATGAAGCTGTTGTATGCCTATCTCATGATCCTTGTAAATAGATGGTGTTCTTAAAGTGAGGTATTTGTGCAGGCTGGGTGTTTTTTTGGTTTCAGAGGTCTGCAAACGTGTGTATCGACCGTGTTGACGATGAGTAATCCGTAAGGAGGGCTATTCTTCCTCCATTAAGAGTCCTAATGGTTACCGTGATCTTCTATTTTTCTTTCAAACTTTGTTTTAAAAGTTTAAAATGTTATATACCACGAGTGTAGATTCCCAATGCTATAGATAAGATCATATATTACTATTGGCCATTTTACTTAAATTTAGTAGATAAAGTTTGGTTATTTTTAGGCTACTTTATAAATTATTAAATTACGTATGCTAGGTTGATTTTACCCTATAATATATATCTCTTGCGTCTCTAGATGGTGCACATTCTTCATAAATTCATAAAAAATAAAGGTGCAGAGAAAAATTAAACCTAATCCTTGTGTTTCTTGCGGTTTTCAACGTTAACTCAACGATGATAAACGATCATCCCCTTCTGATAACCAAGTCCTAACCGATGCAATGTTTCTGATGGTTTTGCAACAAGAGGTTGAAACTCAGCTTTGTTCTTTTGTCGGTCGTGCTCAAATCTTTTGGCCGAGTGAAACATCCTTAAATTTGAAGTGTCGCGCTTTGGTTTGGTGTAAATTTGTGTCTGGCCAGCTCTAAAACTGCCTATGTAGATTCACTATACCAAAATTTCAAGAAATCTAGAAAAAGTCCAAAGCACCAACGATATCTAAGACCACCGAACTTTGGACGAAGCTTTTTTACTTTGATTAGAGAATGTATGTTTTCTTCTACCAAGTTTTAGATGTCTTTTTTTCTATTTAGTCTATAAATTTGTATAAAGATTAATCTGGTATGGGATGACGAGGCCTGTGGGTCCCAGCTGAGATCAGCAAGGATGATGACATGGCATCAAAGGACAAATGATGCCCACTCATGAGTAGCCCGGCCGGTTGGCTAAGGATCTTAGACCATGCTTTTAGCTGGTCG
>JBAMIE010202623.1:0-10940 GCA_037177295.1 Kaempferia parviflora
GTTTATCAAGTAGAGTTAGGACATGTTTCAATTTGTGCAGCATTTTCAGTGGCTGTATCTATGTTCTAATGATTAAAATTGATAGGTTCACTGAAATCATGATTTTGTAAAAGATCTAACTTGTGGTATAATAGATTTTGAAGCTTGAGCGATGTGAAACCTTAGATTAGAAGGATAACCAATGTGATTAGGTTGCCTAAATCTAAATTTTCACATGTTTTAGTTAATGTTGTATTCTCTTAATGATTTTTGAAATAATATGCTAATTACGATTAGCTTATTTTGATCCAGGAGAAACAAGAAGTTATCATTGAAAAGATTGTTCGCAATAAGCGCAAATGTGTTACTGTTGTGAAAGGCCTTGAACTATTTGGTGAGTGACAGCCAAACAATTTTATTTACTACTAAATTTGAGATATGAGAAATCTGAACATGTTACAGATATAACTGTTGCTTCATTATTTATAATTTATGATATTTTTTTAGGTGTAAAACTGAGTGATGCATCAAAGAAGCTTGGTAAAAAGTTTGCTACAGGAGCTTCTGTTGTCAAGGTAAGCCAGCAGCCTAGGATAGTTTAGTTGATGGAGGAAATGCTTTTGCGTTGTCTAAATACTAATCTCTGGTTTATTAATTTCAGGGACCAACCGAGAAAGAACAGATTGATGTGCAAGGAGACATTGCCTACGATATTGTGGAATTCATTACCGAGACTTGGCCAGATGTAATCTATCACTGTTTTTTTAATGTCTATTAGTATTATATCTGGTAGCTTCATCATGGTCATTGCATTGTAGAAAGAAAAAACATATTTGAAGGAAATTTTACACTTGTTCATCTATTTATATCATTATGAGGGAGATAGGCATAGATTTCTTTGTACCATGCATTTATCCTTTCCCTTAAAATAGACAAGAACATTCTCTATGATACACTATTCACTCATAGTTTGAGATTAAATAGGCTACAAGACCAGTCTATTGCATTTCTTTTTGCCAAAAGTTCAAAAACTTTCAAGTTTACACATACTTCAAAAATTGGAAAGCTAGGTCAGTTTGCCCTATCTTTCTTTTACCTGATATTTGACCAAGTTGATCACTCTTCACCTCAGTAGATTGACTTCTGTTCTAGATAGACTAGATTGAATCAGCTGGGTTTAGCCAAGATTTGAGACACTATTAACTGTATAGCATTCAATTAGTTTAACTACTCATTCCATGTCACTGCATCTCCCTATGCTGGTCCTTCGCCGCCATTTTTAACACCTTCATCATTAACCTTCATTGAAAGTGTAATAATTTATCTATATTTTGCTATCCACCAGGTGCCAGAAACTGCAATTTTCTTCATAGAGGATGGAAGGAAGGTTGCTGCTGCTTAATGGTTACATCTTCAGGAAATAAAATTTTGGGGAAAATTGCTTGTAGCAATACAATGTCTGAGCTCACTTCACCTCGCTAAACTTTATCAGTATGCATGGATTTCCATTCGATCCCTGCCTCTTTGTAGCAGGGTGTTCTTGTTTCAAGGGGTAAATCGTATAAGTAAAAAAACAGTAAGGGTCCTTTTACAATGATAGATTTCTTGTTCTGTTTGTGCTCACAATCACAAGCAATTCAAATGCACGAGTGCTTTACTTGTCTTGAAATTGAATGGGGAACTGCTTTAGGGTGTGTATTGACACTGTTAAACTTTAACACATATCGAACACAATGTGCTTTGCTTCGTAAATATGCTTAAACATGGTTACAATCCACCCGACTAGTAGTTTACAGTCTTGAAAGTATAGATGGACTGCAATACAAGACTTGCTCAAGAAGTGCTTTACAATGGACATGTATTTACAAGGAAAAAGGTAGCCATGAACCAACATCCATAGAGCAAAACTGAAACAAGGTATGCAAATGCAAAACCCTAAACTAATTCACATCCATGTGCACCTCATAGTTCTCAAACTATTTCCTTGAAACTTTGCATCGATGCAGGTATAGATATCATACACAATGTAGCCGATGTCATCCCTTTGATGAACACAAGCAAATGGGTCAAGAGCCAAAACAATTACAAAGCAACAGAGGCCAAGCAAAGCATGTCCTCATGGTTGAGTCTGAATGCTCAACGAGACTTTCTTCTGCAACTTCCACTTTAGTTGCCTGATCTTGGCTTCTACTCTTGCCGTAAAACCAATCTTAGTCCTCTGTCTGGCCTTCGACCTCTCCCTCTTCCACATGCGCTGGTCCTCAACATCCATATTGTAGTGTTTGATCTCTTGGATGATATGGTCATCGAGTGGGTTCACAGCTCTTTGGTAGGAGATGTGGGCCAAATATGGGAGATTACATGCAAGAGCGATGAGTAGAGTGGCAACCCAATAGACGGGGGCAGGGCCGAGTGCTTCTGAGAGTATTTGGTAGTCGTTTCCGGAGATCAAAGGGGAGCACATTCCATAAACAAGCAAAAAGAGGTACCATGTAGCAATGCTGCCCCAAACAAAGAGGTGTTGCATCCAAGTGAAGTGACTCATTAGTTGAACTATTTGTAAGTTCACGGTGCAAACAATGCAAGTGAACATGCTTGTTCCGACAATAGCCATGTCGGTCGTCTGTCCCTCGACACGGAATGCCTGGCTAGAGAATATTTGGATGCCGAGGAAAAATATCAGTACTGATGAGTATACACCATTTCCTATCCAACCAAAAATCCTGCACCAATCGAAAAAAAGGTTCCTTGGTCCTTGTTGGTACAAGGCTGGGAACTGCAGAAAGACCAAAACAATATGAATTGGCCTAAAGTGAAAGGAGATGTAAATATTTGCATAAAATAATAAGAAGTTTATTTCGTTTACCTGTAAGCATACATCAGACGATACATCTTGTTCGAAGACACCTAACGATATCACTGGCAATGAGGTTAGAATGACATTGAACAATAACATGTACCAATCATCGTATACTGATTGTCCAGAGAACCCAGTATAAGCCTCAAAGTAGAAGATTGTGAGGCCAAAGGCGATGTTCTTGTAGAAGAAATAGCAAATCTGAGCAATAAATAAATATCATTCTTTAGAGAATTACCCGCAAAAGCATAAATCTATGGTTAACCAAAAACTCACCATCTGCGCTATCCTCTTGTAGCACCAATGACCGTGGATGAGAAGAAGCCGTTCAAGGAAACGAAATTGTGAAATGGAGAAATCACTGGCCATTACAGCCTGCAACATGAAAAACATGAGCATGCTAGCAAACTAGTTTTATGATTTCAAAGTCCCGTAAACACACAATTGGAATTCGATAAAACAAACAACCACTGCAAACCTGCATTCCTTCGACGCCACTAATTCCAACGCCAATATCAGCCTCTTGAATCATGCCTACATCATTCGCACCATCACCTATTGCCAAAGTAGTTTTCCTTGTACCTTCTTTCACCAACCGAGTCACCTAAATGAAGTAGATGTGCATTACTAAAACTTCATTGATGATTTTGTTCAAAATAACTGGTCGGTGCAAAAAACAATAGAGTATTCAATATTTCTATCATTACCAAAGCCTTCTGCTTCGGTGACACTCGACAACATATGACAGAAGCACATTCAACTGCTAGACTCAAAAATTGATTTTTTAAGTCATCTTCCAGGGCATAGGTTAAGGTTTTGCCATCTATGATCAAAGCAAATGCCGCATTAGGATCCTTCTCTAGATTGACCATTTGAGAGGCATCAGTTAACTGCATCATGATATTCTCTTTCACAGCCTGAGTCATTTCTCAAGTAAAAATACACAAACGGTAGATATCAACGATCTGTGGAGAGCAACGTGCAATGATGGATTAACAAAAATCTGACAAAATGAAGTACCTTTTTTGGGTCTAATGACAATATATTACTGCTATCCACCGATAAACGTATCTGTTTCATGCCTTGCCTAAGTAAACTACAAGCAAATCTGCAATAGGCATTGGAGTTTATGAAGACTAGAAAGGAATGATTCTATTTCTGGATATAATCTTTTTTATCAGTGAGATTCATACCCTATGTTGATTGCAGTCTCAATCTTATCACCTGTCAGAACCCAAATCTTCAGACCAGCTTGAGCTAATCTGTCTATGCATTGAGGAACCTATGACGAAACTACATGGTCAGCATGCTCACAGGAGTAAAATTTAACAATAAAGAAATATACCCCTTTTTGTAATTTGTCTTCTACAGCAGTTGCACCAACAAGAACCAGCTCCCTCTCGATCATGTCTGCGACTCGCTCAAGTTCAGCTTCTCTATTGGGCCCGATCGCAGTTTTTGCTTTAAGAAACTCAACATTCCAAGCAGCATACTCAGATTCTTCAAGTGCCCGATAAGCCAATGCTAAAGTGCGCAATCCTGCTTCCCCATATTCATTGAGGTGTTTGATGGTCTCAATCTCATATATTCTTCCTGCTTTTGACAGTCGCTCCAAAATGATGCTGTTTGGTTCACCCAAAAACACTCTTTAGAAAATTAAAGGGTGATGTTTGTTTAATGGATCTTATAGTTACAACACAATGATATTGGTTGAATGAATCTTTGAATAGAATCCATTATTTAAGTGTATAATAATATGAGTAATTCTATTATACCTATCAGCACCTTTACACAGAAGAATGATATGTCCATTCTCATCACGTACGATTACTGACATTCGCTTTCTTTTGCTGTTGAATTCCAATATATTTAGAATCTTGAATTCCCTATAATGGAACTGACAAATTTAGATTCCATGACCTACCAAGGAGATAAATAATTGACTGATAAAAATATTCAGATGTAGCTTTGACCTTTCTACAGGATCCTCTGAAGGAGAGTATTTTTCCCTCACAAAGACACTTGATTGAGTCCTCTTAGAAAATTCAAAGCCAAATTCTCTGGCTGCAACTACAAAAGCTCCTTCATCTGGTGATTCTGCTTCATAAGTAAAACCATCCCCTTTTGTGTTTGGTTCAGCAATTGCCGTTTGGCATAAAGCAAGTATCCTCAGAAATACAAGAATTGTACCAGAATTTGGTTCCTTTGACCAATTGCCATGCACGAGACGTTCATCTTCAAAGTTAAAACCCTTTATTGTAAGGTTATGCGTATCCTCAACCATGCTAATAGTGCTACCTTCCGATTCTCTTTCTGGTGAGCCTAAACCTTCTCCACCACCTTCCCAAAGATCCTCAATATCTTTATCCTCACCAGTTTCACAAGAAGCTTCTGATAGCATATGCTTTGCAGCGGCAATATCGACATCACTGGAGCCAAGACCATATGGAACTCCTGCAATGGAGCACCTCAAAAAATCCATTTGGTTGCATGTTAAGGTGCCAGTTTTATCTGACAATATAGTATCAACTTGACCAAGCTCTTCATTCAAATTGGATGTTCGTGCTTCTGCTGTTTTCCCTGTTTCCTCATCACACATGTAAATATCTCGGTTAATGAATGTTGCTTGCAACACTTTGACAACCTCAAGTGAAACATAAAGTGAAATTGGCAGCAAATATCCATAAAGAATAAGAGCAGTGACAAGATGGTAGACGCCAGATAATATGGGCTTCGATGGATCATAGATGGATGAGGTGTCTGATGGTTTCAAGTACCACCATTGTGGCATCCCAAACTTTACGAAAACAGCATAACCTACTGCACTTATCAATGAAATTAATACAAGAATGGTGAAGAGAAGGTATATAATTTTATCCATTTGTTTCTCTATTGTGCTCCTCTTTGATGGTGACGGGGTAGCATTCTGCATAACCTTACTGTCATGACCAGTGAAAATAACCACTCCATATACCAATGTAGTATTTCTAAGCTTTGAATCCCTGAGAAGAACCTGACTAGGGTCAAGTGCATAAACCTTCTTTTCATACTCAAAGTTACCGACAAAAGTGTAGAGACTAGGATTAGGATCCTCACAACGGATTGTGCCAGTAAAGTCGGCAAAGGCCACGTCATCGTCCAACGGTAAAGTCTCTTCCAAAGATCTTTTAACCTTCAAATTTGTTTCTCCATCCAAATTCATGGTCTCAACATAGCAAATTCCATCTTCATAACTTGAGGACAAAAGAAGTAAGTCAGCTGGGAAGAACTTATCCTTCTCAACCTTCACTACATCTCCCACACGAACCTCTTGCCAATTCTTGTTGCTGAATCGCCCTTCTCCTTGATGGACGCTAACCTTACGGCTATTGACCTTCATGTCCTGCATGAACCTGTTCCAATCTTCCAGCGCCTCTTTGACCATGCTGAGCCCAATCACGAATGCCAAGGGGGCAATCATGCTGACAGCAGAGAAGGGAGTCAAGGGGGTGAGGGAGAGGAGTGCGGTGAGAAGGAAGTAGAGATTGGCCACCCGACGGAATTGCTCAAAGGTGGCCTTTGGGAGGAAAGTGATGATGTTGTACTTGGTGGTGCTGATGGAATTGGAAGAGTACTTGAGGGGCCTCTTGTAGTGCAATCCGGGTTGGTTGCAATGTACCACCCGCGAGAATCCGGGGCCTTGGAGGGCCGAGGATTCATCGTTGTTCGTCACCGCGGTGGGACGGATACAAGAAAAAGTATAGAGATTCGTCCAGCGGAGCCGTTCGTGTAACTTTCTCCGGCCCATTTCCTCCCTTCTCCTGCTGCACCCATTATCAAAGATCTAACTTTAGGGCAGAAAATCTCCGACAACACAATCGTCAGCGGGAAAAAAAAATCAAAATTTTCATCTACCACAGACTTCGATTTACTCAGAATGCCACAATCCGCCGACAAAGCCGAAGAAAAACGACGATTTTAGAGGAAAGAAACGATCATCGACTTCGCATTAACTCCTATTGCAAAACAAAAGCTGAAAAATCCAACTAACAGTAACAAAAGGGATTCGACCACGCACCTGGATCAAGGTTCGCCGGAGCTCCAATTAGATCGAGGAATGGATACCGACCACCGATCGGCGCGTGAGGGCGCGGCGCGGGCGCTCCCTCACGCGCTGGGAGGCAGAGGGAGGGAAGTCTCGAAATCGTTGGCGCAACTTTTTAGGCACGTCCTCGCTCTCGCTCGCCCTTCAATTGTTTGCGAAGGTTAAGGCTAATAATTAAGCTTAATTAGGACAATTAATTAGCGTTAATGACCGGGGCAAGAGGTAATCTCGGCGTGGGGCCTTATGGCGAGGTGGTGGCGTCGACACGTTTCATGGTAAAAAAAAAACTAAAATAAAATAAAAAATATATTATATTATTATTTCAAGTAGGAAAATTTTGTCATCGATTTATTTATTTTATTGTAAATTTCTGAATATTGATTTTTTTTTTCAAAAATAGAGAAAATATGACGTGGATTGAAGTCGGTGGACTCTTGGTCCACGTGGAACGACGTGGTTCGATTCAACAATCTGACCGTTGGAGCATCCTATAAATTCAAATGCCGCTCGCCCTTTTTCTTCTTCTCGTTGCGTCCGTTTCTTCCACCGACAACGCTTCCCCTCCTCCCTCTCGCCCTCGACTCGATGGCGATCGACGCGGAATCGTAGCGGAAATCGGAGGTAATTGGCTTGGTTTACTAGATCCATGCTCGTATTGTCGCGTTAGTCTTTTGATGATTAGGGTTTGATTTACCGTTTGTTCCCCGGCAGATTCTTTCGTTTTCGCACTCGTTTCTTGGGCAAAATTTAGGGTTTTTTGTCATTTTAATCTTAATTTTAGGAATGACAAGAGTTAAATCTTTTATTTCGTTTGGTTTGAAATTTTCTTAGAAGCTTATTTGTAGAAATCTAGCAATAGATTGTTTGATAGGAGATTCAAAGGTTTTAAATTCTTGAATTTCATGATTTCTCCGCCAGATACAGTCTCCTTCAAGGATCCAGTATTGCAGAAGAGATGGATGGACGCTTAATGATTCCGATATGGGGAAGCCCCTTGGAAGAGGCAAGTTTGGCCATGTCTACCTGGCCAGGGAAAAGAGAATATGAGTAAGGGAGTTTTCTGAAACTAATAATATTGCCAAATTCAAGCTTGAAATTTTCAGTGGGATGACCTCTTTAATTTTTTTTCCCATTAAATGACTGCTCAAATGCGTAGCATGCTAGAGTTTATTTTGCTAGTACGTTATCATTCCTGTTATAATTGATTTTTAAGTGCCATTTTGGAGAAGCAGAGTAACCATATTGTGGCACTGATGGTGCTATTCAAGCGCTAGCTCAAACAATCTCAGGAAGTTGAGATACAGAGTCATCTTGGGCATCCAAACATATTACGCCTGCATGGTTACTTCGATGATCAGGTTTGGCTATCTCTTGATTTATAAAGATTATTATGGTCATATTGAACCTGTATTTTGTTTTTGCCACCTCAATTACCTAGATTCTCCTTGTATCACAGACTCGAATTTACTTGATATTGGAATACGTAGGTGGCTCTACAAGGAACTGCAAAAGTCTAAATGCTTCAGTGAGAAGCGACTGCTACTGCGAGTTCTTTGCTAACACGCTGAGTAACAGTTAGTACTGTATGAGCTTTTATGTGTTTCTGATGGAAAAGTAACTCTAATCTTTTTACCTATAGAATTTACAGCTCCTTTCTCACCTGTGTGCAAGTGTTGTGCATTTGTAAATTAGAATAAGTTTCATTCCTATGTACACCTACACTACAAGGAACTGCAAGTCCAAAGGCTTTAGTGAGGAGAACTGCTATTTTGAGTTCTGTGCTAACTCTAATCCTTACCAAAGAATTATAGCTCCTTTCGCGCTGTATATGAAGTTAATTAGATGAGGCTATAAGCTCCATTTTGTAATAACACACTTGTTGTGCATTTATCATTTTCTGATTCTTGAACTCAATTTCTTTTGTCCCTGTCCCTGTGCCAGTATAACAGTTTTTCCTTCTCCCTTTTACTTGTATGTTTTTTTATGTTCGTAATGTTGGTGCAATTTGCACTAATAATCAAACTCATATTTTAATGTATGATAAAGATTTAAGTTAGATCATATATTTTCTAATGTGGTTAAACAAGTATGAAGACGAACCAACTTGACGGATCTAGAGGACTAGATACTAAACTGAAGTTCAGTTGGGTCAAGGAGGACTAGATAGCTGGCAAGAAATCCAGATAGGTCAGGGAGGACCAAACATCTGGAAAAAAGACCAGTTGGGTCAACTAGTAAGAACTCCAGCTAGGTTAGGAGGATCAGACAGTTGGCAGGAAGTCCTGGTGGGTCAAGAGATCCAGTGAGGTTGAGTCCTAATGAGATTGTAAGTGTTGGCTCAATTTAGATACAACCTAGGAAATCTAAGTTGAGACATAAACTAGATTCTGATCTTTGTGAAATAGGATCCAAGTCACAAATATAAATTGTTGAATTATGCACATGTGACCATTGACAGATCATGATTCTGAGTCCAAGTCAAAAGTTATGGCCTCCAGAAGATTGCCAAGGTGACCTGAGTGGTATGGAGGCGCTGGAGGCGCTAGAGGCGCCGTGGATGGTTTGGAGGCGCCCTAGATAGATTGGTGTTAGAGTAGGTGCCCTACAAGCCAACAATTGGCTAGGGATTTATTGACTCTTGTAAACAAACAACTTTTATTTTAGTATAATTCAATTTGGTTAGACATTACTTTATCTTTATACCCATGCTAGGTGCATAGATAAAGTTATTGAATATACTATAGTGAGATGCGGTGATGGATATGTTGATCATCATGAAATACATTAATATTCATTGTATATTCTAAATATGTTCCTAGTTAAATGGACCACCTAATAAACAAGGATAAAATTGCACTTAAGCTAGAGACTAACACCTATGATGTAGTGTACTACATTTCATTGGTAAGGACATAGAGATGTTCAAACATATAGATGGGTGATCATACGATGAGTTCATCGAACATCCCTCACACAGACTTTCTAAGTGGTTATCATTTATCGAATAGATAAGTCTTTGGTTGTGGTTGTATACTAGTAGTCATTATGACCCAAGACAATACTGAGACTCTATATGCTGGGGTTGTTGAAATCAAATTCTAAATTTGGATATCGTGTTTCTACACCCTTACGTGCAGCAAAAAATTAAAATTTTATTTTATGATTTAACAAATAAATAAAAGGAGTGTTCATATAAATTTTTAAAACAAGCATAAACATGATCTTTAATCTAAGCATGTTGATGCAGTGAGGGTTGTGTGGACCCCCGACTAGCAGACAGCATGTTGGATGACGAGGCGAAAGAAGCCACGTGGACCCAGGGCGGGCGGACGGGCCAAGTTTCTGATCCAATAAATATCCTTAAAAAGATCGATCCGGTCGGTCGGTTACGTATCGTCTGGTCTTCTCAAAGGGAGATGATGAGTCGTCCGCCCTCCCATTTGATATGTAAGTGTCCGTTCAGCCAGCCGACCAGCCGAGACTCCGCTCGGTCAGCCAACCTCCTTTTGGAACAACACTCCTACCTCTGGCTATTAGAGTACGGGTGTCAAAGAATCAGCAGGAGTAGGCGGCGTATCATACGGCTTGTACCTACGAAGCTCCCATTCCTGACACTAGTACATAGATGACATGCTCAAATATGGTAAGGTGTCAGAATGTCAGAAACGGCTTACCCCTACAGGGCACCATCTCTATGCTGTGTCAGGGCAAGCCTTCACTATAAATAGGGGTTCATGGTTTCCAACGTAGGTATGTTATCTGTTGGAACCTCGTAGACCGGCTAGAGGGGGGTGAATAGCCGGATCACCCCAAATCGCTCGTCTTCCTACGCTTGTTAGCTACGCAGCGGAATGCAAACAAATACACTAACAAAAAGGAAAGACAAGCAAACCTAACACGTTTATTTACGTGGTTCGGGGATAACTTGCCCCTACTCCACGGAGTGTCCGTAAGGTGGACGAATCCTTTGATCCTTCGGTGGATCACTCCCCGGCAACCTCCGGCTAGCTCGTGTCGCTC
>JBAMIE010202639.1:0-10939 GCA_037177295.1 Kaempferia parviflora
GGGTGTTACACTTACACCCTTGGGATCCGGCTTCATCTTGGACGAGCGGGAAAGCGAAGGGCGCGCGACAAGGGTAAATTTCTTTTCCTCTCTTAGAAAAGGTTTTACGAGACTCATACGTGGATTTCCGAATCGGTTTTTCTCGCACGGATCACGGCTTTGGGCTTTCCGAGATTTCCGCGACGCGAAAAAGTGGTTTTCGTGGCTCGGAAAAACCCAACAGTGCATGCATGCAAAACCTTTACTTTTACCTATATAAATATATACTTGATTTTCTTTCTTTGTCTATGTTGATTGTGTTATTTTGCAATGTTGGCTTCGTATCATGTTGTATCACCAATTGTCATTAAGGTGTATTCCCCATCATCGGATGGTGATTTATACCTCCGGAGTGTCACAAGTTGAACTAACCAATCAACTCGACGACCTTTAGCGACGACCTTTAGTGTCTGATCCTCAGTTTAGTAGTTAATTATTTCCCATGACAATTGACTGGTCAAGATCAGTCGAATTGCCCAATAGACTTTAGATTGTTTTGTGCACACCCTAGGTTCTGTAAGTACTATGGATTAGTTTTGATGTACTCAACTGAGTTAAGATAGACTCTGTGTATTTGATGCATTTTGTTTGAGTGTATAGGGACTTATGATTACAATAAGTTGAGGAAGACGCAATGAGAGAGAAGGATGACACGGGAAGGGAGTCGATGGGCTCAGTGCATCCGAGGGACGAGGATTTATGGAAGACTACACCGGTGAAGCGAGAAGGACGCGCACAATACATCTAAGGGACAAAAAGCTAGGGAGGAAGTCTGCTTAAGAAGAAGGTCGGAGTTGGGTAAGAAACTTTTTAGTCGACGAAAGGAGAAGAAAGGTCAGATGCTACACTGCCAAGAGCAAGGACACATAAGAGATGACTGTCCAAGACACAAGAAGAACAAAGAAAAGGGCAAGAAATAAATTAATATAAAACACAAGAATCTGAAGGTAACTTGGGACGAGACCTCTTCTGAAATAGAGATCGAAGAGTACGCCAGACTTGCAATGATGGCAAGTCATCAAGAAGATTCGGACAACAATACTTCATCAGAGATGAGCAATATCGACTCTGGGGGAGGAACATCATCAGAAGAAAACTACGATGGAGGGGGAGCTTCAGAGCATAAGGTAAGTGAGGTACGCAATCTAACCCCTGTTCAATCCTTTAAATTTATTAAAATGCTTACTAGAGAGTTAGCTAAATTAGAACATGAAAATAATTAATTAAAAGTAACTTTAGTTAAATCATGTTTCTTACAAGATTTTAATAAAATAAGATTAGAAAATAAAACTTTAAAAGTAAAAATAGAAAAATTGGAAAAGTCCAATGCATGCTTATTTAAGGACATAAATTTTTAAAATTCTAATTTAAATTGGTATTACAAATTTCATAAGGGACAAATTAGAAAAATTTTTCAAAAATATGTTTCTAGAAAATTTTTGGTCAACCCTGTAGGAAGGAACCTATATTGGGTTCCTAAATCAATTTTAGCCTATTTTTTCTAACTTTTTATGCTTTAATTGTAAAATTAATTTTTCTGTTAAAAATTATTTTTCAAAAATTTTAAAGTAAAAGATTATCAAAATTTCTGGTAGGACGAATATTTTTAATTTTTTTTTGAAAAAAATGAATTTTCTGTAATTTCTTTTTCAAAAATTATCTATTTTTTTTAAAATTATTTTTCGTAAACTTGCCATTTTATTTTCTATTCAAATTTTTTATTGTGATTATATAACAGAAGCATGCATTATTAAAAAATTTTTAATAAAAATGAATTTTCTATGAATTTATTATTGAAATGGAAATTTTTATTAGTAATAATTCTTAAATATTGAATTTTTGAAAACTAAAATTTTCTATAAGAGGACTTTATTTTTTAAACACTTAGAAAATTTTTCATAAATTTTGACTTCTAAAAATATTTTTCCTTAATTATCTAATTCAAAATGTATTTTTTAAAAATTATTTTTTTCTCGATCATGCATAATCCATATTTTTTGTGAAAAATATTTTACATACTTGGATAAAAATTATGGTTAACAAAATATTTTTCTATTTTTTTTTAAGTTAAACAAATTTTAAAATTAATCTTTCAAATTTGGTGTTTAAAATTCAAATTTTCAAATTTTAAGTCTAAATTTTCCAATGAATTTTCTAAGTTTTTGACTACCTTCCTTAAACCCTTAAAATTAAGTTAGTCAATTTTCTCAATTTTGTGTCCCCCATTTTTAATGTGATTAAAGGAGGAGTGTAATGATAAGTTTAGGGGAGGTAGTAAGTTTTTAACTTGCTATCTTTTAATTTACACTTATTTGTTTATTTTTTTTACACTTAATAGTTTAAATTTTGGTTAGTTTACCATAATCTTAATTTGTGTTGCTCACATTAAAAAGGGGAGTTTGTTGGTGCACCAAGTAAGTTTTGATGTGATCAACTAAGTTAGGTTAGGTTCTGTCGTTATCTAACCTTGTGTCTAAGTGTGCAGGAGTTTAGGAACACAAAATGTCAAACAAAAGATGTGGCGGATGAGAAGGATGGCGCGGAAGAGAGTTAATGGGCTTGATGCATCCGAGGGTCGAGCAGTTGCGGAAGAGTACACTGGCAGAGCCAGAAGGACGTGTACGGCGGTCTGAGGGACGAGAAGCCGGGGAAGAAGCTCGCTCGAGAAAGAATGGAACATGAGTTCAAGTGAGCCATATTCCGGATGTCCAAGATCACTCAAGCGACCGGAATCGACCAGAGATGAAACCAAAGGCTTCGGGAGCAAGCCAGACGGAACCGGAACAAACCGGACGAAACCGGTTGATTGGAACGGGCACCCCGAACCCTTGCGGGCTAGTTTGGGTGCTGTGTCGGGTGCTCTTGAAAATATTTCATATTTTAAATTTGTAATTTTCTGTCTTGATTGTTTAAATAAATCATTTATTGTTTGTTAACTCTACCTTAATTCTGGTTGATGCACATCAAAAATGGAAATATTATAAATATCTCGGATTAGTTTTAAAGTGCTCAACTGGGTTAAGATAAGCCTTTTGTATTTGATGCCTTGTGTCTGAATGTGTTGGGACTTATTAGCACAAGAAGTCAATCTAAAGACATAGCGAGTGAGAATGATGGAACGGGATGGGAGTCAATGAGCTCGGTGCATCTGAGAGACGATGAACTACGGAAGAGTACACCGATGGAGCGAGAAGGACGCGCAGTGCATCCAAGGGATGAAAAGCTGGAGAGGAAGTCTGCTCGAGGAGAAGATCAGAGTTGAGTTCGGGTGAGCTCAATTCTGGACAATCAGAGATCACTCTGGTGAACGGGGTCTATAAATGGTCAATTCTAAACTTGACCATGAAGACCCAATGCAGCTTAGTTGACTTTAAGGTGCCTTGGATGCACAACAGATAAGCTTTTGCAAATGGGGCTTGAGGCGCGTCCGATGGACTGGAGGCACCTCGGATGATCAATAGCCGAGGCACCTCCAACACCGCAGAACCGTTGAGAAGTCATTGCCATGAGGATTAGATTTTATCTCATTGGTGGCACCTTAGATGTCATTGGAGGCACCTCCAATGCCACGTTAGCAACAATAACTTTTACCCAGAGGGCTATAAATAACACCATAGAGGTAGAAGTTCAATAACACACTTTTTACTCATTTTGCACTTCATTTCTTAGCTTCTAAACTGCTGTAAGGGGCATCTCAGTCTCCGACATTGTCAAAGAAGGAGTTTGTTAGTGTTTTTACTTGTCTTGAATTAACAATAATCTATGTTATAACCAAGTAACTCTTTGTGTCTTGTTTTATGCTTTTATTATTTACTTTTAATTAATTAAGTGTGTCCTTGCTAAATACGTAACAAGAGAAATGTTAATTTTAAATTGCAAGCTATTTACCCCTTTTTAGCCAGCCCATCAGATCTAATAGGGTCCATCAGTCGATTGGTCCTCAAGGCAATTAACCGGTGAACACCAGTCAATCTACCAAATTGACTTCGAACCATTTTGAGCACAACTTTGAGCTCATCAGTTGATTAGTCCTTATGGCAATCGACTGATGAATACTAGTTGATCTGCCCAATCAATTCTAGCCCATTTTGTGTCTAGTTTTATGCTTATCAATCGATTGGTGAGATTCACCAGTCGATTAATAACTGAAAACTTGATTTTTACACACAAATTTTCATCTTGAAAAATGCTAAAATTTTGTTATTCTTCTTCTTCGTGGATGATGCAAAAAAAAAAAAAAAAACTCAAAATCTAGGTTATATCCTAAGATATATATCGATTTGCTCATCCAAATGGAATTAAATCCAAAATCTTTATATATTTTCAAATCATCAAAAATAATCCCTAATTGCGCCTTAAAAAAATGATGATACATCAATTGAAAGAGTTGCAATATATCAAAACAATCTAAGCTCTGATATCAATTAAAAGATTTGTGATACATCAAAACAAACTAAAGGATGTATCATCTATAAGATCTAGCTATCATCATTGTTAAAGCAAAATTGAAATCGATACAAACGTAAACTGAATGCTAACCTGAGTTCATAGCTAGTGCCATTGTATCCCAATACAAGAGAAAGGTTAAATAACGACTGAAATAGCGACCGAAATATTTTTGATGACTAATTAACGATTAAAATAAAAAATTCAATCACTAATTAACAATCCAATCAATTTGGTTGCTAAACTTATGACCGAACAAAAATTGATCGCTAATTTAGAGATTGAATTTATTTCGGTCGCTAATTAACGACTGACAAAAATTGGTCACTAAATTAATGACTGAAATTCAATTTGGTCGCTAAATTAGTGACCAAAATAAAGTTAGTCTCTAAATTAGCAATTGAAATAAATTTGGTCGCTAATTAACGATTGAAATAAAAATTGGTTGCTAAACTAACAACTGTTTAATTAAATTTTGCTCGCAAATTAGCGATAAAAAAAAGACTCATTGAATTGAACTTTAGGTGCTAATTGGCTATCAAAATAGAATCCAAATAAAAGTCGATTGCTAAATTTGCAATCGAAATTTAATTTGATTTGGTCGCTAATTCCTTTCTTTTACCTACCGACACCTAAAATTCCCAACTCTCGCACATCTTCTCTCGTGATCTCTCCTTGCTAATCTCTCGTCTCCAATCTCTCCTCTTCGATCTGACTGATGTCTTCTCTCCGACCGATCTCCACAATAAGTTCTTTGATCTCCCTCCCCTCTTCTCCATGACCTAGCTAGCCGTAGGGAGTCGTTGCCTCGCCACGAGCTGGCTGCCTCGCAGCAAGGTGACTACCTCTCTCTCTTTATATATATAAAATTAAAAAAGTCAATCACATTTATATCTCCCTTTAAAATCAGATCAATGTGTAATCACATTCGTGTCCCTTCGGAACGGTGCGATGGTTAAGACATGAAAACTTACAATATGAGCTATAGAGGTCGAATCTCAGCGTGCCCGAGCATGTACCTCCCCCATGTCTTGACCATTTGCACTTATGGTTAGTAGCCATCCGTGATTTACCTCCTCTGTGTTAGCTCTGAAACGAATTGACGAAAACACTAAGAGTGAACGATTCACCTTTTACCAAATGTGTAATCACATTCGCACATGACAAATACTTAATCTCGAGAATGCTTAGTTCTGAGTCATTCATCATACTTATAAAATAAAATAAACCGAGGTGATCGGGTCCAGTTCTATGAAAGTTTTTTACCAGTCACCAGGATAATAATTGACGATCCAGAAACCCAACTTCCCTTAGTTGGAGGAAAAATTCCTGCAAATGTGTTGTAGCTGGGAATCGAACCACGGTTACTTGGAACACAACTGAACACGCTTACCACTGTACTATAACCCCGGGGTCTCGTGTTTTTTATGCATCATATTCTTAGTGTCAATATACCATGATTGATTTTCATTTACTATACTACATTTAAAAAACATTGGTGGTAAAAAAGGCGAATCGCTTGCCTTTAGCGCCTCCGTCAATCTGTCCCAGGGCCAACACGAAAGAGGTAAATCATGAGGACTACTAGCCTAGACAGTGACTAGTATATAAGGAAGGGTAGGTACCTGATTTCGCTAAAATTTGACCTCTAAATTTCATTGATGGTAACATCTTATGTAATAACCATTAATCCCTTTCGTAGAGACCGACATTCAAAAAACATGTGGCAAAAGGCGAATACTCTCGCCCTAGCGCTCCCGTCAACCCGTCCCTGGCCAATACAGAGGAGGTAAACCACGGGTGACTACTAGCCATAAGTGCAAAATAGTCAAGACATGAGGGAGGTATATACTCGAGCGTACTGAAATTCAACCTCTAAACTTTATATGATAAACTCTCATACTTTAACCATCACACCGTCCCGAAGAGACAACATTTAGAAAAAAACATGGACATCAGCTTTGTCGATCTCCAATTCATTAATACCTAAATCACAATCATCAATTTTCAATAAATTTGTTTTGTCTTTTGTTAATAACTTTTCCCTATACTTTATCGCTATGAACGGTTAGAAATATACGAGTCCAATTTCCAACAGCGTTCCAATCTTCAGAACGGTTAGAACTTTTCCCTATACTTTATCGCTATGAACGGTTAGAAATATACGAGTCCAATTTCTAACAGCGTTCCAATCTTCAGAAACTATTTCTAGATTACACAACTTTAATTTGTCGCAATTCAATGGATTAAAATATTTGGAAAACGAAGAATGACTATGACTTATTGTCAACCAAATAATGTGGATGATGAGTTGGCAGAATACCCTTCCGCAAAAATTAGCTCAGTATTATAATTAAGTACGTGCCTCGATAATATCTTCCGTCCGATTAATATTATGCCTATATTTGATGAGTAATGACTGTGCATGCGGATGAGTCAGGGAAAGTTATCTACTGTATGGAAGGTGCTTTTCATGTAGACTCATCTGTATGCATGATCCGTATGTACAGTCCACATCAGATCAATTCATATATTTGATTGAGTGTAATGTAATTAAGTTTATAATATAATCAACTTTATAATTAATGTAATAAAATATGAATTACATTACTATATTTAAAAATGTGTTATATGTAATAATTACAAGGAAGACTATGTTATTCATTAATAATAATAACACTGTTGTTGAGTTTTAAATCCCATAATTAATTTGCCTCCTCCGCATCTATAAATAGATGGGTCTGGCACGATACAAATCAATCAAACAAGTACTGAAGTGAGTGACATCGATCCGTAGCTTAATCAACCATGGCTGCCCTTGCCATCGCTGTCCTCCTCGGCCTCCTCCTGCCTTCCTCCATGGCCTACAACGTTCTCTATGGCGGCGAAACGCTGAACGCCGGCGAATCCCTCACCGAAGGGAACTACGCCTTCACCATGCAGTCCGACTGCAACCTGGTCCTGTACGACAACGGCCAGGCCGTGTGGTCCCCCAACACCAACGGCCGAGGCCGTGACTGCTTCGCCCGCTTGCAGAACAACGGCAACCTGGTCATCTACAACGGCGACAACGACGTCATCTGGTCGACCAACCACGCCTACCCGGACGGCCAGTACGTCCTCGTCCTGCAGCGCGACGGCAACGCCGTCATCTACGGCTGCAAGGTATGGTCCTCCGGCTCCAGCACCGCAAATTCCAAAGGCGCCGTGGTCACCGAAAAGGGCCGCAACATTCTCTACGGCGGCGACAAGCTGTACGCCGGCGAATCCATCACCGAAGGGGACTATACCTTTGTCATGCAGTCGGACTGCAACCTGGTGCTGTACGATAACGACCGGACCGTGTGGGAATCCGACACCAAGGGAAAAGGCGACGGCTGCTTCGTCCAGCTGATTTCCAACGGTCACCTCTACATGTACAACGGCAACTTCGAGCTTATTTGGAGGAGCGGCACCGGCAGGCCGGGCATGATGGTCGTTCTCATTATGCAGCGCGACGGCAACGTCGTCAGCTACGGCTGCCCTAGGTGGTTCGCCCGCTCCGACACCGCCGTGGTGACCGATGCTTAATTGGATTCGCTACGAGCTAGGCACGGACCACTTTTAAATAAAATGCATGAATCGAGAGACGAGGTATATATAAATAATTATCTACGTGCGTGTGATAGCCTGATCCATGTGGCAAGCTCCTTTGCCACGTGTGTGATAGCCTGATCCATGCGCCATGCATGGATCGCTTTTAAATAAAATGAACCAGAGAGGTGGCATAAATCGTTATCTACGTGTGCGTTAGCCTCCCTTGTTTTTATGTTGTACGTGTGAGTCGATAAGTCGTTTTTGTCTCCACCGCATGGATGTAAAACTCGAACGTATATTTATCCGGCGGATCTAGGATTTTAGATTTAGAAGCCGGTGGATGACTTACTCCATAATGGTGGCGTAGCAAGGCAGTGTGATCGACTACTCGACTAGTAGACGACCAACGGCTTAAATAATGATAATAAAGAAAAATAATAGTAATAAAGAAAATAGTTATGAAAAATAATCAAATTCCAATCAATTGAGATTTATCATATTTGATATCATAATCATATATCTTATATACATTAATCAATAGTAAAAGATATGATGCTATAATAATAATAATAATAATAATAATTATTATTATTATTATTATTATTATTATTATTATTATTATTATTATTATTATTATTATAATAGTATACCATTTAATATTTTCATTATTAATTTGACAATTTATATAAATAAACCTTCTGGCTTCATGAATAAAATCATCTAAAATTTACTATTTTCTATTCCTCTTATTTCTTTCATCGTATGAAAGTCATGATACATAATTTCCTCCCAATAATCTTTTTCTAATTTTCTTCTCCATTCTATTACAGCCACTTTTCTTCTTACTCTATTTTCTTAAATTCTTTGCCACCACGTTCAACTTGGAACCCATCTTTCATCACCCTCCCCCGAACCTTTTTTTTTCACTGTTCACGAGAAAAGGGTCCATTTCTTTTTCCCCTTAATTTGGCCAAAATATAATTGTAGTCTCTCTTTTTCCACCGGTCACGAGAAAAAGCTCCTTTTCTTTCCTTTTCCACTGTTCACAAGAAAAGGCTTTGCCTTTTCTTTTTCCCCTTTGGCCAACTACCGAACGGTAGCTGCTGCTGCTGCCGCTGCTGCCGCTGCTGCCGCTGCTGCCGCTGCCGATCAACAAGGAGATCTCATGCCGCCGTCTAGCTGTGCCGAGAAACAACCTTGGATTGTCCTTTCTCCTCTGACTATAAACTGTTCATCGGTGCTTTGAGCTGCCGTCGAGCAGCCCCAAGAGCCGCCGGACAGCAAGTTTTCAACCGTTAGAAATTTATTCAATTAAGTCGCATCAGTAATTATTTACCTCACGATTTATTTATTTTTAATGTCAAATACTCAACTACGTCAAGGTGACCGTAAGTAATGTTCAGACCGATGTCAAATTTGTCACGTCATTAATTATACTAGTTTTAATTGCTCTAGAAGATTTGATTGACCATATAATCGAAGAAGATGTCAAATTTATCTCAGAGTTGGACTTATTGATATTCAATGTTCTAAAAGATTTGACTCATATTTCGCTGGTGGTATTGCAACTTTAGGGCAACCAACTATTTTACAAGCAAAACTTGCATCTTCAAAACGACCATCACCTTCTTGGCAATCTACAACTCAGTTAACTCATTTTGGAGCATTCTCACTTTCTACCTCTCCTAATAAAGTTTCATCGACACCTAAAAACCCAGGAGGGTATCCGGAATCTGGAGCAACTCATAATGTTACAAGTATGATATTCTTATAGAGTTTCGCCTTATCATGGACCCGACGTGGTACAAATAGGTAATGACTCAGGTTTGTAAATTACTCACCTTGGAAACACGTTATTTCACTCATGTGGTCGAACTTTTCGTATGCACAATACCCTTCATGTTCCTTCTATCACTAAAAATTTACTTTCTGTACATCTATTTACTCTTGATAATAATGTGTTCTTTGAATTTCATCCTCATTATTGTCTTATGAAAAATCCCACCACAGTAAATACACGAATACAAAATAAAACCTTGCTTGTTAATCTCTTCTATCTTGTGGATGCCTCTTGACTCTTGGAAGTGCAGCAATATTTGTTCCCCCAAAGCTTCAAGAACTGGCGGAGAAGATGAGAGAGTAAGAGTTGTGGAAGCAGTTGCTCGGCGTTGCAATGTTCACATCTTTTGACCTGCAAAGTCACAACGGTCGGATCCCAATAGATCAGTTGATCGATTGGGGCAGCTGGATTAATCCAGCAGGCTTATGTGCTCTTGTGAAGCCCGCGGAATCCATTTTGCCCTCATCGTGTCTCATTCCCTTGCGAAATCACTAGAACAGCCTCCAATCGATTAGTTGATTGATTGGACTTGGCTCAGTCGATCAGTTGATCAATTGGCGCATCTTGACTTGTTCCACTCAAGTTTAGATTTCCCAAGCCCAACATTTAGTTAACTGTGACTTGCTAGGATTTTGTCACCAAGTTTCTGGTCAGTCCTTTGACCCACTTAGACTTATCATCTCGTTCTAAGTGTCCGGTCCTCCATGGCCCACCTGAACTTCCCAATGCTGACTTCACTCACCAGGACTTTTTTCATTGTCTAACTTCACTCGCTAGGACTTTCACTTCCCTTCACTCACCAGGATTTTTAACTGCCTGATTTTACTCATCAGGACTTTCACTAGACTTCATTCACCTAGATTTTCCATCTGTCTACTTCACTCACCGGGACTTTTACTAGACTTCACTCACCTAGATTTTCTATCTGTTTGGCTTCACTCACCAGGACTTTCACTAAACTTCACTCACCTGTATTTCCATCACCTAGCTTTACTCACTAGGATTTTCACCTGGCTTTACTCATCTGGATTTTCCAGC
>JBAMIE010202657.1:0-10938 GCA_037177295.1 Kaempferia parviflora
CTCTCATGAATCATGATTCCTTCCAGCTTTTCTTGGTTCACATGCCTGCCTGCCTTCCTTACATGCCATGTATCATGTGTCACTCATTCAACAACAGTCAAACTCAGATTCCCAAACCGGCGAAAGAGAGAGGGAGATGGTTGTCTGCTAATTAATGGCTTGATTTACTAAGCGGAAAGCACAAATGAAGCCGCTGCAATTTACTTCTTTGTTTCTGGCACAGCAAGTGCGGTTGCTTTTCACTGGACTGTGTCTCCTATTACGGGCACGATCCCCCATTTAAACGCTTCTATTTCTGTGTGCGTTGCTGGAGAAAGGCGCTGCAAGAACTTTGGAAGCCGTCGCCGCTGCTTTTTTCTCACGCTCTCCGGGCAGGGCTTGGTTCATGGCCGAATGAGACGGTCGTATTAAGATGAGAGCACTGAGGGATGTTTTTCTCTTCCTAGCTCTTCTCAATCTCCTCCCTGTTTCCTCCATGGATGAGCCCCTGCTATCGTCCCCTGAGGTAGATATCTGTTCATTTGTTGCCGGGGGAAAAAATCGGCGGCGAGATGTGTCTTTTCTGTCTGAATCGGTTAAAAGATGCGGTTTTTCTGGGGAAATTTGTTTAAAGTTTTGATTTTTCGAACGGCGAACAGGCGATGGCGATGGGGGGAGAGAAGATCCGGCTGGGTTCGATGCCGCCGAGCTGCCACAACCGTTGCAACCGGTGCAACCCTTGCACGGCAGTGCAGGTGCCGGCGCCGCCAGTAGGCTCTGGCGGCGTCGGGAGGCGGGTGGGGCCGGAGACCGCCCCGCCGACCGTCGGCAACCAGCTCTACTCCGACTACAAGCCGCTCGGGTGGAAGTGCCGGTGCGGCAGCCGGATTTACGACCCGTAAAAGGTTTGCTCCGCAACTGATTCATCCACTGGTTCTGATCAAATCGTCAAGATGCCAACTTTGCTACATGAACGTCGAGGTTCTTCTCTCGCCCAAGTCCTAGTTTATCTTTCTTTCTCTTTCGTGATCAATGAACTTTAGCTATTTTCCTAGATGCAGGTGTTCAATCGCGGAACTGGTAGATGCAAATTGTTGTAAGAATTTTTGAACAGAGGGGGTGAGGTCACATCGATCTATCTCAGAAGTCACAACACTGTAGATTGTGCTGTCTTTTTCTCCTTATTTTTTCCTGATAAAAAAAAAAAAGCAGATCCCGCAGTTATCGCACTGTGATTGATGGGGAGGATCATATATTATAAATTATGATATGCATTTATGTTTCCGGATTGCGAGTGTCTCTCTCAGACTTTAAAGAACCCTGACACATGTCACACATCTTTACAAAACGGGAGTGGTCACACTCCCCAAGATTCACGAAAGCCAAAGTTCGAATCATAAAAAGTACTTGATAATCATAAACAAACGAGTCATTAATGCGCAACTAACGCAGTTTCAACAACAGGATAATCTCCAAATAGGCAGAGACAGATCGTATCCTAAAAGTTTCAGTTAACGGAAACATGTTTGGTTAGCAAAGTTATCGCCTACCTGAGATACTAATAGAGCTCACTTTCATTGGCGTCGCAACCACGAGAGGAGCCTCGGGAGAGTTGGTCACTGCAAACTTCTCGTGCATGAAGCGACTGTCGACGATGGATTCGTCTTTGGGGACGACCTTGTAACAATAACAGCTCTTCAACCCTTCCTGGTTCTTGTAACATTCATGGTTGCTGTTTTTCACTTGCTGGAAATTCCAAATGACACTAAATTTACCGACGCTCGCAACCAGATGCCTCTCTTGCTTGCCGTTTTCAGTCACCTGTCGAGCAGTGGAACGCAAACATGTCAAGCAAATTAGATTGTATGAACTTGCAATGCTAATGAACTAAATCATATAGTTCAAATGACAGGGAAAATTCAAAGTTCCTCCTTAGCCAGGAGTTTGATAACCCATCCCATTAAAGAGAGAGAGAGAGAGAGAGAGAGAGAAGTCAGCTCATTATGAATGTTGAAGAACACTTCATTAGAAAATATAACATTTCACAATTAATTGCATTCCATTAACTTGCTATTGTGCAGACTAATGAATGTTCAAAAACAACTCCAATTTTCACAGGATCGAATTCAAAAGATGGAACAGCCAGAAACTAGCAAATTACTCTTCTTTTACTAGCTGAAGTTTGAAATTAGGCCAAAAGCAAAAACTTAGTATCGTAACTATTTAGTTCAATTGAAACAATTTTAACCAAGAGAACTACAAAATGCTGACAAGCTCTTCATCTTTTTGTTTGAAAACAGACTTAACAGGCACAGGCACAGGCACAGGCAAAAAAAATACATCAACTCATTTATTGGAGGCAGATAAAGAACGGTAATTTACATATCACACCCCCATTTAATTATTTTTTGCCAAATCACACCTGATTAATTGATTTTTGGTAAACCGTGCTCCCCACGATTTTTTCCTTCTAACCCTTTAATTTAAAAAAACCCTTACAAAATTTACCATCACTGATTTCCCAAATTGCATGATTTTTACTCAAAATCGGCTTGTTTGAATTACTTTGCACAAAAAATGGTGAGTTCGGAGCTTGTGATATCTAATGCATAAACATTAGCAAGATTATCCATGCAAACTTATTTCAAAGTCAGCATGCAGCATGCTTTTCACTCAAACTTGTTTGAGTTCATTTTTGACAAAAATAATCATTTTGGGACTCTCACATCCTAAAGTGCGTAAACATAAAGAGTCTTTGCTCCTACAGTAACCATAGAGAGTTTGCCTCAATTATGTCCCCTCTACTAATTGGAATAAAAGAAATAGTAAATATGTTCCGTGCAAAATGGGAATGGATTTAGGTTATGAACTTATATAAACCTGGAATCAACTTGATCATAACATTATAGGTTCATTAAATATCACACAAGACAGGAGTAAGCTTATGTACAGTCGTATTATGAAAATTGATCATTTGAGCGTATTTAAATAGATATTATGCACTACATTCACTTCTTTTGGGGCTTCTAGTGAATTAAGAAAGTTTGATTGTACATTATTTTTGACGTATATAAGGTATCATAGATAATTCAAATTGAACCAATTTGATGTTTGACGCTGGTATGATAGGAACAAGATTGATCCACAAGCTGATCTGATGTGATTTCAACTCAAATTTGAGTTATTTAAGTTCTTTTACACCTTAAAGTACTACTTTTGAATCTCACATCCTAAGGAAGTATTAAGAATAAGAATTAAAGCTTCCATAGGCATGTGGTTTAGGCTGAGAGTGAAACAGCAACAAAATTGAATAGTGTGATTTAGTATACAACAATTAAGGGCTATTATTTGCTTAAAAAAACAATTAGAGGGGCACGTTCAAGTAAATTGTCCATAAAGAATAAAAATAAGAACAAGAGGGGAAAGTTTGGAGCACATAAATAAGTCAATTTTAGTTGAGAAATCTCAGCAGAAGTGAATTCTATTTTCATGGTTATCAATTACCATAAGAAAGAGGAAGTTCTTTGTTCAAACACTAATATCAATGGAAATGTTACTTATGGTTGTAAACATAATTCCACAGAATAATAAAAAATAAAATTTACTATCCATGGGAAAACTTACTAGGATATCACCTACTTCAGAATCCAAATCCAAAGATAAATATATCCTGACCTATCAATTATTTTAATGAAAACTCAACCCTAAACTAGATTGAAAAACTAAGCCTGGGGACATGAACTACCGAGGAAACTAGATAAACAAGGGCAAAAAATTTATACTTGATCTTTTTGTCTCAAAATGCAGGAAAGATAGGGTTAATCTGAATCTAAATAAAGTTGGTCAATGACAAATAACAACAATATTGTACGCCAACAGAATACCAGCAATACAAAAGAACAGACATATTGAATGCAACAAGTAGAAAAAGATTAGAAGATTGGGTTAAACAATTTCACAAATAAAAATTAACTTTCACATTAATGAAAGATCTCATGAGAAATCTAGAGCCTCAAATATAAAGCTACGGGTCCACAGGCAAAGATATGTAAAATAAATGCCTTTTAGGCTTTTCTACAAAGTTTCGTAGGAATATACTAGACTCAAAAGTTATGGTTCACCAGGATCATTTTAGAAGACTGATTTCAGTTTCTGTTATTGCCAAAAAAAAAAAAAGCTGGAAAATAAACTAAGATCATTACTAAGAATATGTCAATAAATAAGGCAACATAGAAACTTTGGTTAATTTACAAATTTAGATACTATATATCATTTGAGAATTTATGTTGCATTATCCAAACTTTCTATGAGACATGAGAACACAAAATGAAGAAATAGCACCAATCAGCATTTATCATTCAAATCAATTACTGAGTAGGGTAAAATAAGAACAACAAGAAAAAATGAAAAATGGAGTGGAATTTTGAGTAAAGGAAAGAAGGATGAAGTCAAGCATACCCATGAGAACTGTCCTCCATGGAATTTATTGTCTTTACCAGCCAGATGAGAATCAAGTGGAGTAAGCTTCAATAATCTTGGAGCAGCAATCCTGTGCCCCATTCTCCCACTAAAACCAGTCTTCTCTTTTCCATCTTTGTCTTTGAAGACTGTGCTTATGAGGATTAAATACGTGTCTGTTGTTCCCAATATCCATTTCCCATCAAAAGTGACATCCACATGAGTGATTGGCGACCCAAGGCCCGGAAATGCAGTCTTTGCCATTCTCATAGAAGTTTTTGAATAAAGTCGTATCTTCCCGTCCAAAGACCCAACAACAATAGAACCATCTCCTGTTGAAGCAAAGCATTGGAAATTTGTTCCCCTAGAGAACTGATGTCCTTGTGTCCATTCTAGAACTGGCGATTCCGTGGCATTTGCAAGGTTCTGAACTATACCTCTGCGGTCCCTCATATCCCAACGGCATAGTCTATTATCATCCAACCCCAAGAAGGTTGACTCTGATGGATCTAGCTGAGCTCCCTTGCTGTCATTCGTAATGTCTCTCATAGTAATATCAGTTCCATCCTTCTCAAACTTCCACTCGGTCACAACTTTACCTGTCTCAATATCCAGATGATGAACCCCAGTTGCATGTGGCTTACCAGCTTCTGCAGGGCTCATCAGTAACATATTAGTTTCAGCTCTCATCAAAAGTGCCTTCTTGGGGGTTGAATATGCAACAGCTCGACCCCCATTACCCGAAATCTTCACAGACACACCCTTGCCATGCACCCCATGGCTAAAGTTCCTGAGGACCTGAATCCCTGAATTGCTCACCAAAAAACTATTGTCGAGGGCGCCAAGTGCGAGGCTTTGTATCCCTCCTTCATCAGCCTCCTCCTCGAACTCCTCCAGCATGTCTTGTTTCATCCTGGTTGGAGTAGCCAGCCGACCAGGACTCTTGAAGCTTTCGTCTGCATCCGCCCAAATACTGTCATCTTCTTCCTCCGGTTGTGCCCACGCCGTAAAATCTTTCCCAAAAATCTTGACTTTATTATCCTGGTTCGACTCAAATCCATAAGTGTTCTCAAAGAGGCAGCTTTGGAACCGATTCTGAAACTCCCGGTAACTCTCCGGAGAGGGGAACTTGATCGCCCAGACCCCATCTGCCACGAAGTCAACGCGGCGCTGGTTAGGAAAGGACTTGAGCTGCAAGTTGGGGCCGATCCTGGCGCGGACTTTGGAACCGATCTGCAGTAACCAAGGCGAGGAAGGACTCTCCTCACCATCAGATTCATCAGATCCTGAGTCGCGGACGAATTCGTAGGACGCGAATTTGTCGGAGACGACCCATCGTGCGGCGGGGGAGTTGCCGCCGATGTGAAGGTAGAGCTTGACCGCGTTTCTGGAATTAGGCTTCCGCAAGGAGGACGGCGAGGGTGAAAGGGACGAATTAGAATACTTGAGCTTGAGAGCCTGGAGCTTACGATCGACCTCATCGATGGACGAGGCTGGAGTTAGGGTTCCTCCAGATCGAGGCCCCGTTTCATCTCGATCTTGTCGCTCCCCTTCCTTCTCGTTTCCTTCTTCCTCTTCCTCTTCCTCTTCCTCGGAATCTGAGAGCTCCAAGTCCTCGCGGCTTTGAGACCCTCCCATGGCGAATTGGCGATCGAGCAAGTGAGCCGAGGAAAGAATTGGTGACGAACAGAATGGGCTTCGATCGGGAGCCCAATGTTAACTGCCTCTTACCTCTTCAGGACGGTTACCTTACCGGCTGTACGTAGACTCGCCTTACGTGCGGACCAGTTTTCAGTCGTCTACGTTGCGATCCACCCAATACAGCGGTATCATCTTTCAATGAAATTTCGGGTGAGCCCATGGGTAGCAAACAGCAAAGCTTGGGATAATCTTGATAATTTGGATCTTTCCAAAACACACCTCTGCCCTTTTTACATATGTAATTAAGTATTATTTTAATTAGCAAAAAAGCCTATAACTAATTTTTGTAATGAAAATTATAATTTTTATATAATTAAATATAGCGAATCGGAATATATAAAAAATCAAATTAAATTTAAATACGCGAGTCCAAAACATCCGCCGGTTTCTGACGTCTGCCCTTCGTCATAACTGCGCCCCGGTAATCGACAACCCATGTGGGACTCGCGCAGGGAGGCCACCACAGACCGGGTACAGTATCCGAGTACAAATGTTTGCGTATCACAGGATCATTGAAAATACAGAGTGGAAGCTGGGCATCCAACTGTCTCCTTTCCCATTCCGACGCCCTCTCCACTGCTCTCACTTCATATCACGAGATGGAGTTAATAATTCTACCACAGATCGTGATTGAACTACGAGTTCAATCGGCGATCCCTAATCCTTCCGTCGAGTGGAGGCGACTCCGCCTCCGTGCTGTCTCCTGCCTCTCTGTCTGCTTCTGGATCGAAGTCGGGAATCCAAAACGATCCCTCTTTGTCCGTTCCTTCGGCTGGATCAGGCTACAGATCCCGCCTCGGTGTCTCCGGAACCCCACGCGAAGTGAAAAGCTACTTTTTGTTGCCTCCTTCCATTTATTTGAGTGATCCATGTTCGGATCGAGGAGGTTCGACGATGGGATGGAGGTCAGGAAGGAGAGGGCTGTAAGGTCAGTTCACGTGCTTTCTTTTTTCCTCTTGATTCGAAGAGTTTGGAGGAATACGATCCTGATTTTGATTTGATCCTCTAATAACCTGGATGCTTCATAGTCAATCCTCTACAAATTGAGGATCCATTCCGGTTAAATCAGCATCCAGAAGCTACTTTTTGGCTGTTCCTGATGTGTGTTTATATTTCGATGTTTGAGTTCATAATAGCTTCGTGATTGCATTTATTTGATTTGCAAATACTGTGTAGTTAACTTTTAGTTATGTTAGACTGTTAAATTTTTGGTGGGGCTTCTTTTTATTTGGTGCACAGGATCTATACCGATGAAAAACAAAATCAAGCTAAAACTACATTCCCAGGCTTGAAGCCAGGTGGGTATAATTCCAATGGAATTGGAAAAGTCGGCACCTGGAAGTCCATAGTTTTCGCTGAGGACCATAAGCCATGGAGGACACACATTCTTGATCCGGGAAGCGACACTGTATTGAAATGGAATCGTGTTTTTCTCATCTCATGCTTGCTTGCACTGTTTATAGATCCATTGTACTTCTATTTGCCGAAGGTCAAGAAGGGCGATAATACCATTTGTATCATGATGGACGACCATGTTAGCATTCCTGTCACAATTTTAAGGACAATTGCTGACTTTTTGTACATAGCACATATTGTGGTAAAGTTTAGAACTGCATATGTGGCTCCAAGCTCAAGAGTCTTTGGCCGAGGTGAGCTTGTTATGGACCCTAAGATGATTGCTAGAAGATATTTGAGATCAGACTTCTTTATAGATCTCGCAGCTGCACTCCCTCTACCCCAGGTAAGCCTCACATTTCTTTTGAAATTGATTTTGTAAGATATGGTTTATCCTACATTCCATCAGTCTGGTGGGTTTTATCCTTTCCTTTCCTCTTCAAAGATGCGGTTTGTTATCCTCATAGACTACTTATAATTTTGATTAAACTGTAGAGAAAAACAGATTGATATGATCCTTTACTCTTAATTTGTTTTACTTGGCAATCCCAGAACTCAGTTATCCATTACATGTTTGTGTCCGCCAACCTTGTTTTCAATTGAACATTTTTCTCAAAAGGAAATTGTGCTGACTTCCACATTTTATGCTTATCTATTCTAGTTCTTTTTATTGTAACAATTATGGGAACCATCTTATTTTATTTCAGCTGCTCATTTGGTCAGCAGTAAGGAACTCAAGAGTTGAACATAACAATAATGCTCTCGCGCTAATTGTCCTAGTACAGTATATACCAAGGCTTTATCTCATATTTCCTTTAAGTTATCAAATTATTAAAGCTGATGGTGTTGTCACAAAGACTGCTTGGGCTGGTGCTGCATATAATCTACTTCTCTACATGATCGCTAGTCACGTAAGTAACTGGGTATATTTTTCTGTTAATCAGTCATGTGCAATATTTTGGATGTAATCCTTAATTTTCTACTTGCTTCAGTTTAAATGTGTACTTTTTTTCTTTTAAAACTGTCAAATGGTGTCTAATCATGAACTTATAGATCCACATTACAGGTTCTAGGAGCTTCTTGGTATCTACTATCTGTCGAAAGGCAGACTACATGTTGGCGATCAGAATGCAGAAATGAAAATGGAACAGCTGGGCCACTATGCAGACCTAAATATTTAAATTGTGCTCAATTAGGTCAACCAGATCACGAGGCATGGGCTCAGGCTACTCAGGTGTTCAGCAATTGTGATGCTAATGACCCCAACATCACTTTCAACTATGGCATTTTCCAAAATGCATTAACCAATGAAGCTCTCTCGACAGAGTTCATCAAGAAATACTTCTATTGCCTTTGGTGGGGTTTACAGAACCTGAGGTTTGTTGAGTAGCTTCAGCAATAGATAATCTTTCCCTGCCCATATTGAGTGTCGTGGTGAAACATATTGATCTTATTATATTTCTGGAGTCTTTTTGTTATCCTTTCATATGCATATATTTATATTTCATTTGTGCTTTCAGTTCGTATGGCCAGACTTTGACAACAAGCACTTTCATTGGAGAAACATTGTTTGCCATACTAATTGCTATTCTTGGCCTGGTCTTGTTTGCACACTTGATTGGAAATATGCAGGTACCATCCTAAGGCTATTTCTTCTGTTCCTTTATTTTCGATCGTCATATTGTATGAGATGTAACCAATGGTTGGTTCCATTTGTTTATAGACCCGCCTCTTTCAAAGCCAATACAGATGTGTTAGCTTAACAAGTACTCACTGAGTTGCGTTTCATTTACAGACTTAACATGTAGTTTTTTTTTTTAGTGTTCTTTGATCTAAAGCTTAGTAGGGAAAGGAGTAGTAACAGAGGAGGTGGCAAGTATGAGAAGTAGATAGTGAGATGATACAGCAATAGTTGGGACAATGGTGGATTTATTCCAAAATGATACTTAAACCAAGTTTAGTCTCAGTTGTTAGGATCGCTAGCTAGTATAACTTTGATAAACAGTTTAGGTGAAGAATAACAAAGATCAAGAGCACACATAGAAGCAAGAAGAAGAAGAAAAAACTTACTGTTTCAACTGCTTCAAATGCGCATCTGGTCTGATCTTTGTAACTGTGCTTAGAAGTTCCATTGCACCCTTTGATGTCTTGGCTAATGTTTGGACTAGTTGATCCATTCTTTCAAATCTGTACTATTTTATATAGAAATATCATATTGCTATGATTATATTTTCTCTGTCTAGATATTTCTATGCACTTCATGGAGCAATTTTTTCTACTATTTTTTAAGCAATCAAACTCTTTTCTCGTAACATAGACCTACCTGCAATCAATCACTGTGAGACTGGAAGAATGGAGGCTAAAACGCAGAGACACAGAAGAGTGGATGAGGCATCGGCAACTTCCTCATGATCTGCAAGAAAGGGTTCGACGCTTTGTTCAATACAAGTGGCTTGCTACTCGTGGAGTGGACGAGGAATCCATTTTGCAGGCTTTACCTGCAGACCTTCGGCGAGATATTCAACGCCACTTGTGTTTAGACCTCGTTCGACGGGTACAAAGCTACATTTTCGTTTCCTCTCGTTTCCAAAGTTCCTAACTGACTGTGCCCGTTTGGATTCGGAATTGCAGGTTCCTTTCTTCTCGCAGATGGATGATCAACTTCTAGATGCAATTTGCGAGCGTCTGGTATCTTCACTGAGCACAGAAGGCACGTACATCGTTCGGGAGGGAGACCCTGTGACTGAAATGCTTTTCATCATTCGGGGGCGATTAGAGAGCTCGACGACCAACGGAGGCCGGACGGGCTTCTTCAATACGATCCCACTGAGGCCTGGTGATTTCTGCGGCGAAGAACTGCTTTCCTGGGCGCTTCTTCCGAAATCCATGGCGAACTTGCCTTCCTCCACTCGGACCGTAAGAGCGCTCGTCGAAGTCGAGGCCTTCGCGCTGCGGGCAGAGGACCTCAAGTTCGTCGCGAATCAGTTCAGGCGGCTCCACAGCCGGAAGTTGCAGCACACGTTCCGCTTCTATTCGCACCATTGGAGGACCTGGGCCGCTTGCTTCATCCAGGCAGCTTGGCATCGCTACAAGAGGCGGAAGATGGCGAGGGATCTGAGCATGAAGGAGTCATTCAACTCGCGTACAGACGAATCGGGTCAGGAGGAAGACGAGAGCAATTCGTACTCAATGAATTCATCTCGGCCCGAACAAAATCTCGGAGTCACACTTCACGCTTCCAAGTTTGCTGCCGCGATCAGGAAGGGTGCCCAGAAGATCAAAGGTATGCCCAATTTACAGAAGCCGAGCGAGCCCGATTTCTCTGCTGAATCTTACGATTGATATTATTATCTTTTTTTGTTAACTTTGTAAAATATAATACGTACGATGCACGCCCCGTTGAAA
>JBAMIE010202701.1:0-10935 GCA_037177295.1 Kaempferia parviflora
ATCTCCGCCTACGTGATGCAGGACGACCTCCTCTACCCGATGCTCACCGTGGAGGAGACCTTGATGTTCTCCGCCGATTTCCGCCTCCCGCGCTCCCTGTCGGCGGCGAGCAGCGCCGTGTGTCGATCGACACTGACCGAGGGGGCGTCCTGCTCGCAGCGGCGAGGGGTCTCCGGGGCGACCGAGGGGGCAACCTCCTCCTCGGTGCAAAAGCACGCGAACCCGTTCTGGATCGAGATGGGCGTCCTGCTCGCAGCGGCTTTGGGGTGCTGCTGCTGGAGCTCGTCACCGGCGCAAAGGGGTGCTAACGCTGAGGTTGTCTGTGATGTTGTCGATGCCTTCCTCAACCTCCTCCTCAAGGATGAACTCCACACCAAAGTCATCGTCTAAGGAGCAGGTGGGACTGTTGCTCGCCGGCTCCTGCAATCCTTGTTGGCCTCAAAGCTGTTCTTGAACTCGATATGGGCAGCGACGGTGGGCTCCTCCAGATGGGGCTTGCGGATGAGGAATGCGACGTCGAAGAGCATGAGGAGTGAGAAGAGGAGGTCGGATGGTTTTGGCGGCGAGCAGGCGACGACGACGAGCAGGCGGCGACGACGAGTAGGCGACGGCGACGAGCAGACGACAGCGACGAGCAAGCGACGACTACAAAGCAACTACAACTAAGGCCAGCCATCGCCGGAGCTTCATGGAGGAACACAACGCACCGGCAGTTTACAAAGAGGCGGCGCCGCGTGAGAGAAGCGCGATCGGGAAGATGTACAGTAAAAGCAAATAAAAAAATAATCACTTCTCAAATTATTTATATATATTTTAAAATATATATAAATTTATTTTAAATTTTAAAAAATATAAATCAATTATATTATTTATTATATATATTATCAACTTATTAATTAATATAATAATAATAATAATTATTATTATTAATTTAATTTACTTAAAAAATTATTCATGTAATTAAACAAAGGGTAATATGGTAAATGTCAAATTAGACTATAGCATTACCTAGGTTGAACCAAACAAGATTAGGGTTATGTTGTATTCCCCATCCTTGGTTATATACAATAACTTGAACCAAACGCACCCTTGGTGTTATGTATCTAATTTTGTCTTTTACTTTCGGCAAAGTCGTTGATGTTGGTCCTAAGCTTGGATTAAAAAGTTTGAGGCGGTATTAGGCATAGATAGCCAATATCAAAATTTGCCTAAACCCACGGGCATGAAAATTTTATTTCTCTTGGTCTTAAACTGTCACTCGTGAGTAATGCCCGAGGTCTACACCACCAAGGTACCTTGATATGCAAGGGGTAGCAAGGAGACCGGCGAAAAGCAACCCATAATATCAACACCTAGATGTGATGCAAAATAATGAAGGGTTCATTGTTATAGGCTAATGCGAGTATGAATGCTAGTTCATGTTAACAATTTGGAATATAGGAACACTTTCATGATTATGACTAGAAGCTGATGTCATTAGCAAAACAGTTTTGATTGCATCATGTGCATCCTTCTCCGACAAATCATGCAGGAAGTTCCCTCCTCGAAGTTGCACTATAAGCACCCGTCTCCGCGTTATAACCCTAGTTTGCACTAACTCCTCCAACATTGACTCACGAGAGATACCAAAGAGCACATATGCCACGACTCACGTTTCTCCGACGTTGGCATGCCTCTTCTTTGTGTGCCTCCTCAGTTCCTCCTACTCTTCTTCTTTCCCCCTCCTTATCCTCTTATTTCTTCTTATTGGAGCAACCGACATCTTTTGTTGGCAAAGGTTGAAGCAGTATGAAATCATTTCATTTTAGTCAAAGACCAAAACTCTGCTTTGAAATTAGATTTTAAACGTTTATCATTATTGAAAGAAGGATTAACATAATTTGCATATAGGAAACAAAACAGGTTGGAGAAAAGGGCTAGAGAAACATGCACATGTGGATTTTAATCTTTGGTACATTGGAGAAATTAAAAACAAAAATGGAGTGAATTTTATTTCTGATAAAGATTATATGTATAAGATTGTCAAAGTTCAGTGATATGGAGATAGAATTATTGCGCTAAAATGGATTTTAGGAATTAAGATACTAAACATTATAAGCACTTATGCCCCTCAAGCAAAGATTGAATGGTCAAATCAAAAGGGAAGTTTGGCAGACTCTAGAGGAAGTTATTCATGGTAGATGTATGATGGAAAGAAAGAAATTATATATTTGAAGGGTATTTAAATAGATGTGTAGGGAGTCTATGGGAATATAAAAGTGTAATTTGGATTTGGTGAAAGAAATGGAGGGTAGTACGGTTTTGGATTTTACCACATTTTATGATCGTATGATTCTTAATACTTTAAGAAGAGAGATAAGCATTTGATTACTTTGAAGAGTGGAAATACTCATAGCCAAATATTTATTTATTTTCCCCCCTAAAAACTTAGTTAAAATTACGGGTAAATTCTGTAAGATAATAACTAGTGAATGCTTAACTAACCAACACCAACTATATATTATATATATGTTTTAGAAAATAAAAGAAGGAAAAAGTTCCTTGTAATTTTAGTAGAACTAGACCGTGGAGGATAATACTAATTTAGAATGAAGAGTTTGATAATATTGATGTTATTTGGACTTTGATGACAAATAAGAACAATAATGTGTAGTGTCCATTGTTAAAGAACCTAACGGTAGAGATATTGTGGTAATGTCACTTGCATCTTCGATCTCAGTTTTGACTTACAACTGTGGGTTGATTTCAGTATGTCTCATGCTTCTAACATATCTTGTAAGTGGGTTGATTTCAGTATGTCTCATGCTTCTAACATATCCTGCCGTGTTTTATTTTTCAAATACATTTTCTTTTGTATGTCATTTTGTGACTTTATTTCCTTCTTGTGATAATTGCATGTCCAGGTTTCATCTTCTTGAGGAATTTGATGAAGGCAAACGAAGTTGCCGACGACGGTTAGCTGGCCACAACAAGCGTAGGAGGAAAAGACAGCCTGATGCCATTGCCACTGGGAATCCATCTGTTGATGATCAAGCTTCTGGCTACTCGTTGATAAGTCTTCTTAGGATCCTGTCAAATTTGCAGTGTAATTTCTTCAAGCACATCTTGCTCTACTTGGATTTCAATATTATGTTTGATTTATCAATTTCCTTGTCCGATCTCTGATTGGATTTTTTTTTCCAACTTAGATTATCTTTTTGTTCCTTTGTCTAGGATTTGGTTACTAATTCCTTTAAAAAGGATTGGCAATCAAGTACATCTGCTTCTCTTGTAAACAACTTAACTAGAAGGAATCACTACATTTATGGTTCTAGGCTGATATCTGAGATGATTGGTTATTTGAATACAAGCGTTTGCTATCATTTGTTATATCCACCTCAGCTTCAGATTTATCTTGCAAAATCCTTCTACCTCTAGCTATAGGCTCTCAACCAGTACCTGCAACTTTGCACACTGATAATTTTGCACTTGTATTGTATATGTTAGATTTAAAAATCAAAACATGATCTTAGTTAATACATAAATAATTAAGCAGAATAATATAACTATGACCACCTGAGCAGTTTATATATATGCTGAATAGTGAATATTTCCTCCTTCCTCTAAAAAAGAACTAGAGGTGAAATCAAAATATTGACAATGCACAAGGATGCAGCAAGCTTCAGTTTCATCTGCTACTAACATATGAAAGAGTAATAGCATGCCGCACACAACATCTTATATTTTCTAAGACTGATTTTATCTTTACATACGTTTGACCCAGTTGAATATGTTAAATTGTTAAGCACAATAGTAAAATGCGCAACACCGGGCAAAGATTAATTCATTAAAGACAACTTTAAGTTAGTCTTATGTTCACTAACAAGGAGGATGCCAGTTGCCACATGGATTTATCATCTTAACTCGTAGCTACAAATGTGCCATGATTCATTTCCGATTTCATTGGGTTTTGTTTTGATGAGCATCTAAGTTTTGTTTTATTAAAAAATGGGTAGATCCACTACCTTAGCGGCCTCCTAGTGTCTACCCCATGGATATGGAGTGAGGTAAATGTAGGTATAGCGTTAGACGCATGGTGGGCAGGTCATCAGTTCCTGAATCGACCTTGGCCATTACGCCAGAGATGTCATGCGCCCACAGTCTGCTCTATGTCCTGGGGCTAAGTTTTGTTTTATTAAACATGATTGGCATCTTGCTTGTGACACATAATAGGCAAATATTCTGATATTAGTAAGCTGGAGATTTTGTGTTTTCTCGGGCAGAAACACTTGAAGAAGGGAACGACTCATAGGAAAGAGTTCCCACGTGCGGTTTCCCTCCATTTTCTTAAGGGCAAAGAGAGGGAGGGAAGGAAAACGCTTTATGCAGTTCTGATCAATTCGACTTTTGTCAAAATCAGATTGAAAACTCCAATTCCCTTTGCATGTTGGAAATTTTAACAAAAAAATATTATTTCACTTAACTGATTTATTTTTTATTTAAATTTTTTATAAATTCAATTTCCCAAATTTAAGTTTTCCTCTTTCTTTTCTTCCAAGGAATCAGTGGGAACAAAACTTCTCTCCAACCACCTTCGCTCCATGGAATCACAAATGAAGGATGGATTTCCTTATCTTTTTCATATTAATTTATGTCCCTACTCTCATTCTTGCCCCCCATACGTTCTCTTCTCCATAGAGCGCTAATAATTGCGTGCCCATTGAACTTCGAAATGCAAGCTACTTCAGCATAAATGACACAAAGAGGAGTATTGTAACAATATAAGAATGTTCCTGATCATTGTGTATGCATTTTAGGTCTCCATTGTACTGCTATTTCAATATATGTCAGTTCTGCCTAGATTGTCCTCTATGCTGCTGCATTCGTATATGCATACTGGCCTCAGAGATTCTACCCTAGGTACCATTATTGGGATATGGTATTTAAAACTTTGTACATGCATTTAAGATATGCAACCTTGATATGTGGTGTATCATGTATGCAAAGTTATCAATTTTGCAGATAATTATAATGAACTTTTGTGGCAGTTACATTCTTATATTGTATATTTTTTTATTAGCTTCATACTTGATTCATGTGTCAACCCCTTGATGTCTGATTATAATTTATACATCCATCATTTTTAGTCAACCCATGGGGTTTGCACTGTTAATGACTTATTTTCACTCATACTGAAGGCTATTTGGAACATAGGCCTTTTGTACTGTGCTTCAAGTGCAAATACATTATCTGTATATATTCTACTGATACTGATTGGATGATCAACAGCTGATAACCAAAATGTGGAGCTCTTGGCTCATTTGCTAGGGAGCCTTGCCAAGTTTGCCAAGTCCTTTGATCCTAGTAACCTCTTACAACTTCTACAGTCATCTCAGGTTCCACAAAAGTTTGAAACAGGTGCAGGAACATCCTCAAAAGCGGTTACTACTTCAGCACTAAATATTGTTTCTGTGCAAGAATCTGTGAATCATTTAAGTTCACTAGCTAATGTAACTTGCCCTGATGTTGCTGAGAATCATCTCAGAGACCCTGATCATTTACCACCTGTTGTAACCACAAACTCCATTCGCTCAAATGGAAGGGTAACTTCTGTAGGTAAGGGCTTGCTTACAGATCCTACTCATTTTTCACATTTATTACCCATTTACCATGTCTTCTTTTCAGGAAAAAACTTGATATTAGTTAAATTTATGATATCACAGAGCCTGTCTTGGATAGAGTTAGAATCATGGATTTTGATTTAAACGACACTTATATTGACACACAAGAATGTGAAGAAGGAAGACAGAAATCGACAACTCTCCTGCACCCCAGGGTGGTTTCTCCTGATTGCCCTTCGTGGTTGGTGCATCCAATTCAGAATAGTGGTAATTCTGATTCAACATCCAACCAATCACAATCTAGTTCCCATGGAGATGCTCAGGTATATCATTTTTTGCTTTACAAACCAAAAGGTACAATCTTATCTGTTAACATGTCTATTTATTTTCGCTTTGAAAGTCAGCTGATGCCATTCAGAAATATTACACTAAAGTGAATGCCGTTAACTTTGATGAAACACCTCATGGAAGTAACACATATCAATGTCATTCTTCTGGAACTTAACATGAAGTATCCAAGGAAAGGGCATACAAGAAAAACGTTTGTATCCTTATTGGTATTAGTTTAGGTTCCTGTTGTTGTTAGTCCTAATTTAAAGAATTCTTAGTAGTGGAGTGCAGAAGTCGAAAAGGTGAATCTGATTTAGGTTAGGGATTTCATAACGGTTTTAGCATGAACTCAGTAGTGAGGAAATCTTTGACATTGTCTTGTTTTTTAAGCACTAAGTTTTTTAAACAGTGTATGGCTGTATTCTGTCCCTTAATAATGCAAGGGAAGCTACAATAAAATGGTTCTGCTCTTTCAACCTGGTGACTTGATATCTTCTAATCACTAGTCCATAATAGGCACATGTAAAACAAATTTAATCTGATCAGAGTTAAGCTAAATTGTATCACCTTTTTCACCATTCTCACACGAGGGGTCATATGTCTTAACCTCAATTATGGTGTTCACAAAAATTTTACTACTTTATATTTCTCCATTATTTTAATTAGACTTTGCTGAGATTTTTGATATGTTAAGTTTGTTCTTTCCAGTAATTTTCTGATAATTTTAAGTTTGATATGTTAAAGTTTTTTTTTAATCTTTCTAGTAATTCTCTGATACTTTTAACCTGGACTGACTTTTATTATGATTTATTTCTTTCTATGTTGTCTTGCCACAGTTTCGGACTGATAGGATAATCTTTAAACTCTTTGACAAAGATCCTAATGATCTGCCTCTTCTTTTGCGAGCACAGGTAAGTTCCTATGTGTTTGAAATACATGTTGTACTAAATTCCTCCTTGATCAACTAATTGTGCTGAACTGCTGGATTTAGATCCTTGATTGGTTATCCAATAGTCCAACAGACATGGAAAGCTACATTAGACCAGGCTGCCTAATTCTAACAATATATCTACGCCAATCTGAATCTGCATGGATGCAGGTACGGCTACAAGACAGAATAGTATGCAAAATCTAGCTCTTGATTGATTCTGTCTATTCATCGTATTCTGCCTTTGTTCAGCTCTGCAATGATTTAAGCACCAGCATAAATAAGCTTTTGCATAGCTCCTTTGATAACATATGGAGAACGGGTTGGATTTTTACACTGGTACAGAACTATGCGGTTTTCATCTATAATGGTATGTTAGGCTTCTTGTGATCTGCATGTTCCACTATATCCCAGCTTTGTACAACTTGATTTTACAAACAACTTATAAATGCTTTCATTCATGCTTTTACAATTCTTCTTCAGGTCAGGTTGTACTAGACTTACCTCTGCATATCAGGCAACCCAACAACCATGGCAAGATTTTGTCTGTCACACCTATTGCAGCTCCTCAATCTACGATGGTCAAATTTACTGTGAAGGGTTTTCATGTTGATCAACCAACATCTAGGTATCTGTTTCATATATATCTGATGTCTTTGCATGTAATTGGAGGGAAGTTTCACTAACTGCACAGATTTATATATATGGCTTTAGTTTCTTGTTTTGGCTCTTGTTGCCTTAGTTTATTTTTGCAAGTTGTTCGATTGGCTACACAGTTTGGTAATCAGTGAGCATATGGTTCCAGCATTTAACTATTGTATAATTGTGGTTATTCTTTCTCAGGTTGTTATGTTCTTTCGATGGGAAATACTTGGTACAGGAAAGAATACAAGCTCTTGTTAAGGAGAATGATAGAGTTGCAGGGAATGATCTCTCTCAGTGCCTTAGCTTTTCTTGTTTGCTACCTGATGTGACAGGGAGAGGATTCATTGAGGTTCCATCATGTTCAATTCCGTATGTTTAGATACTTTAATTGTCAACTTAACTTTATGTTGATTATGGAATGCTTTCTTTTGATTTCTAGCTTGAAGACTGTGGTGTAAGTGATGAGTTCTTTCCCTTCATAGTCGCAGAAAAAGATGTATGCTCGGAGATTTGTATGCTAGAGAATGAAATTAATGTAGTTTATTCAGATGACCAACTTTCTGGAAAATTAGATGAAGAGAAAGCTAGAAATCAAGCTTTGGAATTTATTAGCGAACTTGGGTGGCTTCTGCGGAGGAACCATTACATATCTATCTATCGAGAGTCAAAAGAGCCTGCAAATTTATTTACCTTAGCACGCTTCAGGTGGCTTATGTCATTTGCCATGGATAGAGAATGGTCTGCAGTTGTCAAGAAGCTTCTGAATATTGTATTTAATGGCTCAGTAAATGCAAATGGGAAATCACCTATGGAGCTTATCTTGGATGAATATCTGCTTCACAGTGCAGTACAAAGAAAGTCCAAGACTTTGGTAGAAGCTCTATTGACATATGTGCCTAATAAAATTTCTGAGAAAACATATCCGGATCAATTATTGTTCAGACCTGACATGCTTGGTCCCTCTGGTATAACTCCACTACATATTGTTGCCTCCAGTGCTGATGCTGAGACCATCTTGGATGCACTTACAAATGATCCTGGACAGGTATTCTCTTATCTGATTCCTGCTACGTAATCATCCTATATACTGTTAATTACAGCAGTCATAAAAATCCAATGACCTTTTACTTTGGATGCCAGTGAATTGTTGTCTGTGTTTGACTGTGTTACGTAGAATTTTAGACATATAGCTTTCATTTTACTGTGTGCATGAACAAAGAAAACTTGCTTTCCATTTGTTTTTGCATTCAAGTCCCAACTTTTATTTCATGGTTAATGTTATTCTGATCCGATGTCTAATGCCAGGCGGGAATCAAGGCATGGAAGAATGTCCGGGACGGCAGTGGATTCACTCCTGAAGACTATGCTATTTCACAAGGCCATCATTCCTACCTGAGCTTGGTTCAGAAGAAAATCGATAAGCAGCACATGCTGAATCAGGTCGTCCTAAACATTTCTGGGGATGCTTCCTATAAGCTAGTAAGCACACTCAAGTCCAGTAGCTCAAGTGGTTATGAGATGAGCACCACCTGGTCGAATGCAAAACAACCACCTTATTGCAACAGGTGCACCCATCGGTTGGTTTACCGGAACTCTATGGCTAGGACAATGCTGCACAGACCCTTAATGCTTTCCCTAGTCGGTATCGCTGCAGTGTGTGTCTGTGTTGGCCTGCTATTTAAGTCGCCACCAGAGGTCTTCTACGTGTCCCCATCATTTAGGTGGGAATTGTTGGACTGTGGATACATTTGAAGTGGTGTCACTTATGTGGATTTAGGTTTGTTCCTTATTAAGACCCCAAACGGTATGAGGATTTTAAAAACCGGAAGAGTGAAATGCATATTATATGCACGTGTAATGGTATTCCACTATCAGAAACAGAATTTCCTCATTAGTTAACCAATGGTCTTGGGGTAAAAATTCTATTTCCGTTTCCGTTAAAACCTTGGTGAATATCTAAATCTAGAGATCTCATAATGTATCCTGTAATAATTTATGCTACGTATACTGATAAATTGGTTAATTTTTTTTATTAACTGAATATGATGTAATGGTGTAGCTGAGTGTTTTTCAGAGCATTGCTACAGTGTATGTTGATTCCGGTAGTTTTGAATTTGGAATGGCCGGTGTAGTTTTATTGAAGTTTTTTTGTTAGTTGTCAGGTAAATCGAGAAGTAGTCTAGCAACTTATGGTTGTACGTTTCCATTTGAAGGAAATTTTTTTGCAATGTACTGTATTTGGGGATCAAATCACAATTTAATGCTCTTTTGCTATACTTAAGACCCGGGCTACTACCGTGCATATACACACAGAGTTGTATATTATTATTATTGTTGTTGTTGTTTAGAAATGATAGTTTGCTAATTGTCTACAGTTTGGACGAAATGAATTAAGTACAAGAATCGAACTCTTTAATGTCAATATTAATAACTCAATCGATGGACATACTGCACAAATCAAATTGAAGATGTTACGAAATTGTGGATGTTGATCAAACAACTTAGATCTAGTCGGTGAGTACGTAATGTAATTGGGCTCATCGATATAATGATGTGAGTCTCGACTAATTAGTCAATACAACCTTAAATGACAAGGTTGAGATAGCCTAAAATTTGAAGTCTCATAACAGAAGAAAGGAGAAAAACTTATTTTGAGTGATTATTCTTCTTATTCGAACGTACTGTTTCCCCCCCTATTGGCCTATTGGATTAGAGATTGTTAATTTTTTATTTTTTTTAACTAGTATCCCGTATCCAGCCCTACTAATCTTGTATCACGAAAGTTAGACAGCTTAGAGATTGGAGATTGTTAGTGAGGAATGCTCAAACGAAAATGGAAAGGGAAATTAGACAGCAAAAGTCACTAGTAAAAAGGTGATTTTCTACTTTTCTTCCATTGAAACAGGAACAGCTAGTGTATCTGTAAATGTTTGCAAGTCTGGGTACAATCCAATAGCTCTGTCTAGGGAGACAAAGCCTGTGCCAACACAATAAGCTAAGAAGTACAAAGCAAACGACACCAGTCTACGCAGATGGCTCGTCCAACTTGGGGGGTTGGACGACCTCCCAGGTGAAGTCTGGATCGTCCCTTCCAAAATGTCCATAAGCCGCAGTCTTGAGGAAGATTTTGATGTCCATAAGTCCAAAATGTCATTGCGGTACTCCACGGTAACTTGGGGAAGAAAAATATCTACGCCTATGCAAGTGGAAACAGTGAGATTTTGATGGTCTGAGTCGAGATTCAACAAAAAAGATCTCTTTACATCGTCTTTAGTTTAAAAAATTATTTACACTTTAAAATATGATTCTCCTTTTTAACGTGTGATCAACATTTTTTTAGTAAAGCTATAAAATATACAATAAAATAAAGAATTGAATAACATGCATATTTCAAAAATATAATACAAAAATAAATATTACCGATAATCATTT
>JBAMIE010202740.1:0-10933 GCA_037177295.1 Kaempferia parviflora
TTTTCTTACATAAGTATAGTAGTCAGTTAGTAGCCGATCGTCCTTAAACAGTAGTAAGTAAGGGCGGTCGCTACATGGTGTTTGACAATATATGGGGAGATTGTTGGTACAATTGTCCCCGAGTCAAGTTGACTCATTTGACTAACCTTAAGTTGGCTCAAGCTTTAATTTCAATGTTTGACAATAGATGGAGTTGTATGCGTAATTGTCCTTATGGGAGATTATCAAATAGAAGTCAAGTAGGTCAAAGATGACCTACTAGACGTTAGACAAGAAAAAATCTAACGGGAAGGTTGACAGAAGATAAAAATCCAAGTGGGTCAGTATTGACTGAACACTTTGTATGGAAAGTCTCGATGAGTGAAGCCGGGCATATCAAAATTTAGGTGAGTGAAGCCTAGTGAAAGCTCTAGTGAGTGAAGTCAAGCAGTTAAAAATCCAAGTAAGTGAAGCCTGGTGAGTGAAGCCAGACAGATGGAAATCTAGGTAAGTGAAGCCTCATGAAAGCCCTAGAGAGTGAAGCTAGGCAGATGAAAATCTAGGTGAGTGAAGCCTAATGAAAGTCCTAGTGAGTGAAGCTAGGCAATGAGAAAGTCCTAGTAAGTGAAGCTAGGCATTGGAAAATCTAGGTGGGTCAAGGTTGACTGGACACCTAGCGTTTGGAAGTCCAAGTGGGTCTTGGAGGACCGGACACTTGGCATGAGATGGTAAGTCTAAGTGGGTCAAGGTTAACTTACACTTGGCACGTGGAAAAAAGTCCAAGTGGATCAAAGGTTTGACTAGACACTTGGTGACGAAGTCCTAGCAGGTTAAGGTTGACCGGATGCTAGGTATAAAAAAGTCTCAACGGGTCATGGTTGACCGGATGTTGGGTAAGGGAATCCAAGACTTGAGTTAGGCAAGTCACGATGGTTCAATCGATCAGGTGATCGATTGAACCAGAGTCCAACGAGTTGATCGATTGGGCAACTATTGCGAGAGAACAGAGGGTGTCTGGATCAATCAAGTAATTGATCCAGCCTTCCCCAATCGATCAGTTGATCGATTCGGGTTGGTTTTCTCGCGATGATGCAAGGAGCCAGAATCGATAAACCAATCGATTTTGCGAGCTTCGCACAACATAGAAGCCAGCTAGATTGATCAACCGATCGATCCAGCTGCCCCAATGGATTAGTTGATCGATTGGGATCCAACCGTTACACACAAATAGGTTTAAAAGCACGATCGCTGCCACGCTGCTTCAACCTTCTTCTCCACTTCTTCACCGACTCTCTCCGCCAATTCTTGGAGCTTCTCAAGGCGAAGTGCTGCTGCATTTCTATGTCTTCAAGAATCAACTACAAGCTACACAAGATTAAGCAAGGAGAGTTTTCTATTTGTATTCATATACATTTACTTCTTGTTTTGAGTTGTAACATGAGTGTGAGTTGTAAGAGATTTCTCTACCTCCAGTTGTTTCCGAAAAAGGAGGATTTCATAGTGGAGAGTGTGCGTACTATGTGGATCCTTGGATTAGTCACCTCTTCTTGAGGTGGATACTAAGTAAATCTATGTGTTAGCATTGTGAGAGTCTTGCGTCGTATTATTTCCACTGCACATCATCATCGACAAGCTAGACGAGCTATTCATCCCCCTCCTCTAGCTTCCTGAAGGTGCCAACAAAATGTCCCCACGGGAGGGACTAATGGCTAGTGTATGAGGTGTTGCCACCAATAAGGTCTGGGGGTCAAATCCTAACGAAACCAGGTGCCTACCCTTCCTTATGCACTAGTCACTGTCTGGGCTAGTAGCCCCCATGATTTGCCTCCTTCATGTTGGCCCTTGGACGGATTGGCAGAGGCGCTGGGGCGAGCGATTCGCCTTTTGCCACCAAAAGGTGCCAACAATAATATTATTGAAAAATTAGCCCAAGTGGGCTGGAAATGGTTCCATATTATATCCACGAAACTATATCACGCCCATGTTGGGCTGATTTTTCGATAATATTTTAACACCTCTAGAGAAGCCAAAATAAGTAATGGAAGGTATCATTGGACCCCTTGCAACCTCAAAAATCCACAAAACTTTAAATGAGTCGAATCAGACCTGTCTAGATCTATCAGTGGTTTTCAGTCAAATCCACTGATTGACCTAAAAATCTCATATTACAACCATTTCGAATCCTATGGATTTCTGAGGTTGTAGGAGTTCAATGGTCCTCTCAATTGCTTATTTCGGCTTCCGAGAGATGTTAAAATATTATTGTGGATATGATATGGAATTAATTAACCTTTTTAAAATTAAATTAATGTTTTAAAATTGATTAACTTTAACAAAAAATTAATATTTTTAAAATCAATTAATCTTTTTAAAATCAATTAACCTTTTTAAATTAATTAATCTCTCAAATTAAATTAACATTTTAATTAACCATTTTGAAAATAAAATTAGCTTTTTTAAAATTAATTAACCTTTTAAAAAATTTTAATAATTAATTAAACTTTTTAAATTAAGAAACCTTTTAAAAATCAATTAACCTTTAATTTAAAATCAAACTTTTTAAAAATTAATTAACCTTTTAAACCTTTTAAAATTAATTAACTTTTAAAATTAAACATTTTAAAATAATTAAACTCTTTTAAATTTAATTTAATTAACTAAACTTTCAATTAAACTCTATGACTTAATTAATTCAATTGAAACCCTAAATCAAATAGAAGAATAATAAAATTAACTAACTCACTCAGAAGTAAATCGACAAACACAAGCTAAGTCTAGAACAAACACAAGCTAATTTCAAAATTTGAACCTAAAACAATTGAAGAGTCCTTACTTGACCCAGATTGGATCATAACCATGTAAGAAGAATTGGCCCAACTTAAAATAAATAAAGTCTGAAACTTAGTACCATTACCCAAATGTCACAAATTTATAGAAACAAAATGAGTTTATAGAATCAAATTAAATGGAAAAGGTGAAACTATTAGAAATATAGCAAGATTAGTAGCTAAAGGGTTTAGTCAAGTAGAAGGACTTGATTATGATGAAACTTACGCCCTAATAGAAAGACTTGAATCCATTAGATTGTTACTAAGTTATGCATCCCATAAATGATTTAAGCTCTATCAAATAGATGTCAAGTCCGCTTTCTTGAATGGTCTAATTAAGGAAGAAGTTTACGTAGGTCAACCACCTGGGTTTGAAAATTTAGACCATCCTAACCATGTGCTTAAATTAAAGAAAGTTTTATATGGTCTAAAACAAACACCTAAGGCATGAAACAAAAGATTATCCACCCATCTAATATCTAAAGGATTCAATTAAGGACTCGTTGACTCGACATTGTAAAGACCCTTGAGTCCGACATTTTTATATTTCAAGTATACGTAGACGACATAGTTTAGATCAACTAACTCAAAATTTTTACAAGAATTTATAATTTTAATGGAACAAGAATTTGAAATGAGTTTAGTAGGAGAGTTAACATCCTTTTTAGGTTTACAAATTAAACAAACTAGAGATGGTAATTTTGTATATCAACAAAAATACACAAAAGAATTACTTAGAAAATTTAAAATGGAAAATACTAAGGATACAAAAACACCAATGGTAACAAATGTAACCCTTAATAGTGATCCAAATGGAAAACTAGTTGACCTAAAATATTACCGAAGTGTCATAGGTAATCTACTATATCTAACTGTAAGCAGACCTGACATATTATTTGCAGTTAGTATGTGTACTAGATACCAGACCTGTGATAAAGAATCTCAATTAACCTATGTTAAGATAATCTTTAGATACTTAAAAGGAACACTTAATGTAGGAATATGGTACCTTACAATAACTAAATTTGAATTGGTAGGGTTCTCTGACTTAGATTATGCTAGCTGCAAATTAGGTAGAAAAAGTACAAGTGATGGATGGAAACTACTTGGACCATCACTTATCAGCTGGTTTAGTAGAAAATAGCACTGTGTTGCTTTATCTACTACTAAGGTAGCATACATAGCAATGGAGGAATGTGTAACCCAATTATTGTGGATGATGGACACTTTAAAAGACTTTAACTTAGAATATAAAAATGTGAAAATTTTTATTGATAACATAAGTTCAATCAACCTAACCAAAAATCAAGTGCATCATTCAAGAACCAAACACATTCAAATTAAACATCACTTTATTAGGAATCATGTTGTTAAAGAAGACATTGAACTCAACTATGTTGAGTCCAAATCAAATCTAGCTGATATCTTTACTAAACCACTCCCCAAATCTAAATTTAGCAATATACACTAACAATTAGAAATGTGCACAATAAACTAGGACTTGATCTATTTTCTTCATTTTCTTGTCAAATTCAAGTGATTTTCAAATTCTAGGTTAATTCTTTACCTATGTTTTAAAACTCTCATTTTTCCTAGTGCTTAAAAATTTATTATGAACTTAGTCTAGGTTTTCCTTAGAAAGCATGATCATATAGTTCTAGACAGCCAACATCTCACAAGCATACTAGGCTTACTTTATTTGTATATTAAAAAATATAGAGTGGCGTGAGATGCATATGATTTTTCTTGGACTTCAGATGCCTATATTAGTGCATCAATATAAGTCTGAGTGATAAATACCTCAGTACATTGATCAAGTTAGGCAATCATTCTTAGTAAATCACTAGTTGGATAAATTATGCTTAACTTGACTAACCAAATAAAAAGTATTATCTTCGAGATAGCTAGCTAGTAACTAAAGGTTAGACATTTAAGAACCAATTTTAGATGATTATGTTTTTTAAGTAATATCAAGTTAAGGGGAGGTTCTATTTTAAATTTGATTTTTTATCTTTGAAAAATCCTAAAAAAAAAGATTTTAAAAATGTTTTGAAAAATCATTTTTTGAAAATCTTTTGAAATTTACTTTATAAATTTTTGAAAAAAAAAATATTTGAAAATCTTTAAAACAACTCCTTTGAAGATTTTTGAAAAATTGCTTAGAACATTTTTGAACAAAAGTTACTTTGAAAATTTTTGAAAAATTACTTAGAATGTTTTTAATATTACTTGAAATTTTTTTAAAACGTTTGCAAAACCACTTTGAAAAATGCTTTTTTTTTTTTTTGAAAATCTTTGAAAATATTGAAAAATAACTAATGATAGCCAATTTACTTTGAAAATTTTGAAAGAGTTAGAAATTTACTTTGGAAATTTTTTTAATGTGTTTAAAATTTACTTTGAAAATTCTTGAAATTTAATTTGAAACCTTGAAAATATGTTTGACAATTATCTTTGAAAACTTTTTAGACCTCTCCCTAAAAATAGACCTGGAAAATAGTATATCTGCTAGCTCACTTGAATTTTTCACTTGACTTATACCTTTGGTTTAATTTATTTGCATGATTATTTTGATGAATGTCAAAGGGGTAGGGAAGGATTAAGATAGAATAAATAAACATAAAAAAAACATAATCCAACATTGTTTCTGCATACATTATTTTTGCTTCTTTTTCTAACTTTAACTTAGTTGTCATTGCATAAAAAAAGAGGAGATTGTTAGTGTAGTTAGCACCAATGATCAAACTTAAATTTTGATGAATGATAAATGATTTAAAATTAGATGTTATGTTGATCTAATACGTTTACTGAATGTGTAGGAATTGACAGGTCTAGAGGACCTGATACCAGGCTGAAGCCCAATTATGTATAAAGACCTGATAACTAGCATGAAGTCCAAATAGGTCAAGGAGTAACCTGATATCTAGTAGAAAGCTGAGTCTGCGGGACCTTATAGCTAGCTGAAGACTAGTTGGGTCTGTGGACCTAACAATTAATAGGAAGACCTAGTGGGTCAAGAAGTAACTTAAGTGATTGCAAATGGTAAGTGATGTAAGTCAATAGAAGAGAGAGATCGAGTGAGGACTGTATACTATGGTCCAGTTTAGGTTTCCAAGGTTCATTTTGGAAACCTAAACTGAGACTATGACTAGATCCTGGTCTTGGTAAGATGGAATTTAATTAATAATGCTATTTTATATTATGTTAACTCTATTTTGTAGGTTACACTTTATTCTTGGACTAACAAATGTTGTAGGGTTAAAATGCAAAGTTGCAGTCCCGGATGAACAGTGCCCAAAGCGTCTCGAAGGTGCGCAAAGGAGCGTCGGAGTTGTTGGTGCAATTTGTCCTAGGTTAAAGTTGACCAGGTTGACTAAACTTAAGTTGGCTCAAGCTTGAGTCTTGATGTTTGAGTTTTAATGTTTGACAATATGATGGGGAGATTGTTTGACCAATTGTTCCCGGCTCAAGTTGACTCGTTTGATTAAGCTTGAATTGGCTCAACCTTAAGTTTCAATGTTTAATAATAAATAGAGATTGCATGTGCAATTGTCTATTTGGGAGATTGTCGAATATAAGTCAAGTAGGTCAAGGTTGATCGGATACTTGACAGGGAAAGTCCTAACTGGAGGTCAGGTAAGGAAGAAGAAAATCCAAGTGGGTCAGTGTTGACTATACACTTGGTGGTGAAAGTCCTGGTGGGTGAAGCTAAGCAGATAAAAAATCCTAGTGATTCAAGCTAGGCAGTGTGGAAATCCAGGTGAGTGGAGCCTAGTGAAAGCCCTGGTGAGTGAAGCCAAACAGATGGAAAATCCTAGTGAGTGAAGCCTGGCAAAAAATCTAGTGAGTGAAGCCAAGCAGATGGAAAATCATAGTAAGTGAAGCTAGGTGATGGAAAATTCTAGTGAGTGAAGCCTGGTGAAAGTCCTAGTGAGTGAAGCTAGGCAGTGTGGAAGTCTAAGTGAGTGAAGCTTGATGAAAGTCTTAGTAAGTGAAGCTAGCCAATAGTGAAAGTCCTGGTGTGTGAAGCCAGCAATTAAAAATCCAGGTGGGTCAAGATTGAACGGACACCTAGTATTTGGTAAGTCCAAGTGGGTTAAGGTGATCGGACACTTTGCATGACACGATAAGTCCAAGTGGGTTAAGGTTGACCAGACACTTGGCAAGTAGAGAAAAGTCTAAGTGGGTCAAAGGATTGATTGGACACTTGGTGATGAAGTACCAACAAATCAAGGTTGACCGGATGCTAGGCATGAGGAAGTCTTAACAAGTCACAGTTGACCGAATATTGGGCAAGGGAACCCTAGACTTAAGTTAGGCAAGTTAGGGTGGTTCAATCGATCAATTTATCTATTGGGCAACTGTCGGTAGAAGAGAAAAAGATGTCTAGATCAATTTGTTGATTGATCCAGCCTTCCCCCAATCGATCAATTGATCAATTGGGGTTGGTTTACTAACGATGACGTGAGGCAGCCGAAATTGATTAGCAAATCGATTCTGCGGGTTTTGCGAAAACACAGAAGCCAACTAGATCGATCAACTAATCGATCCATCTATCCTAATCGATCAGTTGATCGATTAGAATCCGACTGTTACACACAGGTTTAAAGGACGCAGTGTTACGACGGCTACTGTAGATCTTCTTCTTCTCCACTTCTTCAGCAACTCTCAATGCTAGTTCTTGAATCTTTCTTCTGGACAAGTGTTGCTACACTTCCAAGAGTCAAGAGGCATGCACAAGCTACAAGAGATCAAGAAGCAAGATTTCATTTTGTATTTGAAGGATCGTAGAGTTCGATAGAGGGTTCGAAAAATACAGAGAAAATATGCAGCGGAAATAAAAGATAGTTCATGAGAATTTACTTCGTTTGGAGCCTTGGACGACTCCTACTCAAAGGCCCATGGTCTTTCGGACCGTATCGTTAGGCAATACACTAAAAACCTCTTCCGATAATGCCGGAAGAGTGAGTCGAATACAAATATTAGAGGAGTGTAACAAGCTACACTTCTCTTGTAAAACTAAGTACATTTGCAATAATTAAAGTTACCAACTCTAAAAATGTTGACTTCTGAAGTTCCGGGAGTTGGTATCAGGCTGTCGACAGCGGTCGGAGGTCCAGAGCGGTAGCATGACAGTAGTAGCGAAGTTCCGGAACATTGGTAAGCAGTAGAGCACACAAGGACTTGTAGAATTCGTTGTAGAAGAGTTGTGCACAAATCTGTGGCCAAGCACTCCTTTCAAAGAGGGCTGAAGGCGCCCTTAGCTCAATTTTATCCCTTCGAGTTCGGGCAGATAACGACGGCATCTGCACATCTTATCGCCTAGAAGGCGCCTTCAACACCGTGAAGGCCGCCTTCAGCACCGTGAAGGTGCCTTTGCGCCTTTCCGCCGAGAGTTGGAACCTCTGTGCTGAAGGCGCCTCCAGTAACCAGGGAGGCGCCTTCAGCACTGTTCATCCACGGTCAAACTTCACTTTTGACCCTGAAAAATAGTGTTAGAGGCACAAAAAATATATACCTTGTAAATAGAGTTAGCACAATAATTAAGGGTAGTATTAATTAGGTTTTATTCCTCCAGAACCAAAACCTAGATAAGGTACTCAACTTAGATTCTCAAAATGGTTCTAAGCTAGTCTGACGCCTACTGTTCCTTCCACCAGAAACGCGTCCTCACAAGTTACTCTCGTCCAGTGACTTACCTCACTTACCATCTGGAATCAAACATCTGGATCACTTACACCGGAATCGGACATCCGGATCACTTACACTGAAATCAGACATCAAGATTGTCTACACCGGAATCGGACATCCGGATCATCTATACCAGAATTGGACATCCAGATCGTCTACACCATAATCGGACATCTGGATTGTCTACACCGAAATCGGACATCCGGATCGTCTACACCCGAATCGGACATACACATCGCCTCCATCAGGAATCGGACATCCGGATCGCCTCCATCAGGAATCGGACATCCTGACTTTTAACCTGCAAGCTTCACAGACTAGTCAGAACACACATAGTCCAACTTTAACCTATTTGTCATTCATCAAAACATGAGTTTGATCATTAGTGCAAACTGCACCAACAATCTCCCCCTTTTTGATGAAATGACAACCTGGGTTAAAGTTAGAAAACAAGATAGAGAAAAGATGTAACTTAAAAATTCCAAAAAGATTTTTTGACTTGTAATTAATTTCTAACTTTATCCTAGCACTCCTCCTTTGGCATTCATCAAAATAAACTAGGGAGGTAAGGTATGAAAATAGCAACAAAAAAATAATCAAAGCATTATAGATGGTCAGGGGAGAGCTCAAAAATTTTAGCAGAAAAATTTTGAAACCATTTTCTTAAGACATTAAAAATTATTTCAAAAGTTAAATCTTTTTGAAACCATTTTCATTCTTTAAGTTTAACACAGCAGAGTTATTTCAAAATCAATACTTTTCTTCTGAACATCACTTTAAAATCATTTCTTTTTGAATGATTTATTATTAAAAAAAAATTGAGTACTTTATGTAAAAGGAAGAAGAAAGCCGAGTACTCTATGAAAACTAATTTTCAATAATAAAAATATTGATCTAGTAAAAATATAGTTTTCAAAAAGATTTAGAAGAGCAGTTTGAGAAAATATTTTCAAAAAGAGAGACAATTGTGTTCAACTACTTTTTAAAAGTAGAATTTTTAAAAAAAAAATAAGTATAAGTATTTTTTTAAAAATTAATTTTAAAAATACTTTGAAAATTTAAAGAACTCCCCTTAAACCATAGCACTTCTTTCAATTTGAAATTTTCTAATTAAGTACTTTAAAAAACTTTGAGAATTACTTTAAAAAGTTAAGTATTTTCAAAAACTTTGAAAAATACTTTTTAAAAAATACTTTCAAAAACTAAGCTTGAGAAGTACTTTAAAAATCATGTAACTTTTAAAACCTAACATTTTTTTTAAAATAACTAAACTTATTTCTCTCCCCTTGAACTGATCATTTCTATTTTTTAAAACAAAATTTTGTAATTTGAATTTTAAAAAGTAATTTTGAATAAAAAATCTTTCAAGTATAAATTTTTTCAAAAGAAAGAACATAAATATATTCCTCTAGATTTTTAAAAATATTTTGAAAGACTTTTTGAACTTGCTCTCCCAATAACACATATTTTGAAAAAATATTGAGAAACATTTTTGAAAAAAAAAATTTGCTAAAGTACCACTTTAAGATTTTGAAAATATGATAAAATAAATTTTCTCCCTTAAAAAAATATTTAGTGAAAATAAATTGGGATAAAGTAGGTATTGAAAAATTTTGAAAAAAAAATTCAAAGATGGAGAAATTTTGAAAATATTAAAGTGATTTAAAAATATTGAACACCTATTGTTTCCTAAGTCTGAGCATGAAAATAAGATACTTAATTTTGAAAATAATATTAAATGTACTTAATCAATTGTCAAAAAAAAATTCAGCTCCTATTTTCTATCTCACCCATTCTAAGTTATAAAACATGTTAAGCCTTATGAGTTTGTGTGAGATGGAGTTTGTCTTTTAAATTAGAATTTCATTCTTTAGTTTATTGATATTTGAAAAATTACTTGATTTGAATTTGTTCAATTTGATCAAATTTAGATTAAGCTTGATCAAATTTTTAGTTTGAATTAAGTTGGATCAATTTGATTTGAATTTAATGTGATCTAATTTGAACTTGATCAGATTTTAAATTTGATCTGATTTACATTTGATCAAATTTGAAGTTTGATCAGATTTGGATTTGAGTTTGATCTGATAGACTTTGAGTTTGATCATATTTGAGTTAGATATGATAGACTTGAGTTTGATCAGATTTGAGTTAGATCTGATGAGTTAGATCTGATTTGAGTTTGATCTGATAGACTTGAGTTTGATCATATTTGATTTAGATCTGATGAGTTATATCAGATTTGAGTTTAATTTGTTTGAAGTTTGATCTAATTTTGAATTTAATTAGATTTTAAGTTTTGATCTAATAGATTGAGTTTGATTTGTTTTGATCTGATTTGAGTTTGATTTGATTTACAGTTTGATCTAATTTTGAGTTTAATCAGATTTTAAGTTTTGATCTAATAGATTGAGTTTGATCTGATTTGAAGTTTG
>JBAMIE010202750.1:0-10932 GCA_037177295.1 Kaempferia parviflora
TTCTATACTGCATTCCTAGTCTAGTTTCTCAGCTTTAAGAGTTTTGTAAGAGACTTCTCAGCCCATGAAGGAGATTCTTTAGTGCGATGTTTTATTGCCTTGGATTAACAACCTCCTAGGTTGTAACCAAGTAAAAATCTTTTAGCCTCTTTCTTTTTATATTTATTATTATTATAGTTGTTGTGTTTAATTAATATCCCTGCTAGAGAGCTCGAGATCTTTTATTTTAACTTTGTAGGTACGTCAACTTCTCCAACCGGCCTTCTACAAGGACCTACAAGTGGTATTAGAGCCTAACCGCCTCAGAAGGACTAATCGCCAACAGAAGCAGAAGATCAAATGACCGGAGAAATCATCCATCCACCAAAATTCGAGGGGGAGTTCAGCATCTAGAAGCGCAAGATGGAGGTATTCTTTCGTACTGATTTTGATATTTTACTAACAATAAAATATGGTTATGATGCCCCTAGAGATCATAATGGAATCAAAATGGAGAACCTGTGGATGAATAAAGAATAGTTTGACTCCATAACAAACAGCAAAGCCGAGTTCCACCTACTCAATGTACTTCCACCACAAGAAGTCAACAGAATTGGCAACTACACTTCCGCAAAGGATCTTTAGGAAAATTCTTGGAATTGCATGAAGGTACCTTAGAGGCAAAACTAGCAAGGAGAGATCTACTACGAAGCCAACTCCTCAACCTACGAATGGAAGAAGGTGAGTCAGTAGCACGTCAGCAATCCCGATTGAAAGAGCTGATCACCAGACTCAGAATCTCGATGAAATGGTAAGTAATTGAAATTCGCTAAGGTATACACTAAACATGTTTCCAAGATCTCCAGAATGGTCAACGGTAATAGATTCTTATTATATTTCCAAAGATTTAGAAATAAGTACTTTAGAAAATTTATTTTCTACCTTGGAAATTCAAGAAACTATATGTGTAGAGATCTAAGAAAAGAACCGAAGTGGAACGTTGCATTAAAGGTAAAGATGGACGATCCTAGTCAGATTCCTCCGTGGACGAAAACGAGGCAGCTTTGTTGGTAAGGAAGTTTAACAAATTTTTTAAATCTAATATGTTTATTAAGTCTTAGGAAAAAAAGAAAGGAAAAGGAAGGTAAGGTGCTACAACTGCAACGAAGAGGGACACGTCAAGGACGAGTGCCCAAAACTCAACAAAAAGGACAAAGGAAAAAGGAAAAAGGCAGCCCAACCCCAAGCTCAAAAATCTGAAAGCAACATGGGGTCAGTCGAGCTCCGAATCCGAGGTTGAAGCCTATGACGGACTTGCATTGATGGTAACTCATCAAGAATATTCAAATAATGAAGTCTCGTCAGAAATAAGTTTCGACTCAAGGGGAGAATCAATTGAAGAGAGCTACGATGGAGGGGGAGAAGTAGTAGAAAAGGTAAGTGAGGTACGTGCACTAACCCCTACCCAGTCTTTTAACTTTATTAAAATGCGTACTAGAGTTCTAACTAAATTAGAAAGAGAAAATAAAGAAATAAAAAATTTTTATCTAAATCTTGTCCACTAACTGATTTTTAAAAATTAAAATAAAAAATGAAAGTTTAAAATAAAAAATTAAAGAATTAGAAAAGCATACTTGCTCTTTTACATTTAGAAAATTTCAAATTTTCAATTTAAATTGGTTTTATCGATATCATTCTGCGCAAATTAGGAAAATATCACAAAAGTATATTCCTAAAAAGTTCTTAATTAACCCTGTTAGAAGGAATCTTTATTGGATTCCTAAATCTTGTTTAGCGTAATTTTTTTCAAAAAAATGGAATTTTTTTTCTTCTATCTGCTTGATGAATTTTTTTTTGGTTATGGTTTGTTTTACTTAGAAAATTTTTAAATTTTGCTTTTAAAAATATCTGGTTATGTTAGAGATTTTTTTTTTTGCAAATTAGATAAAAACATTTTTTTTTAATTCTTTGAAATTATCTTTACCCCATTTTTAATGTGATCAAAGGGGGAGAGTGTTAAGTTTAGGGGGAGGTTGAATTTTATCGCTCATTTGCACTAATATTATGATTTAGTTCACTTAATTATTTTTTGTTTATTTATTATATTGTCTATTTAACCCTAACTTAACTTGGGTTGCTCACATCAAAAAAGGGAAGATTGTTTGTCCCCATGGTTGTTTTGATGTGACCAACTAAGTTATGTTAGGTCCTGTGTGTTTATAACCTTATAACTAAGTGTGTAGGAGCTTAGGATCACAAGAAGTCGGCTAAAAGACACAGTGGTCGAGAAGGATGGTGTGGGAGAGAGCCGACGGGCTCGGTGCATCTGAGGGACGTGGGGAGCTGTGGAAGTGTACATCGGCAGACGAGAAGGACGTGCATGGCATTCCGAGGGACGAGAAGCTGGGAGGAAGCTTGCTCGAGGAGAAGGACGGAAATGGATTCGGGTGAGCCCTATTCTGGATGTCCGAGATCACCCAAGTGACCGGAAGAGATCGGAAGCTGACGGAGCCAATCGGAGAAGAAATTCAGAGCAGCTAGCTTCGAATAAGGCGCCTCCAAATGATTGGAAGGCACCTCAGCGCACATCGCTCAGATCCAGCTTAGGAAAGGCGCCCTCAATCATTGAGGGGCCCTCCCAACTTGAGGGAAGGCGCCCTACCGCCTTGAGGGAAGGCACCCTCAGCACTTAGGGCGCCTCCCGCCCTCAGCACTGAGGGCGCCTCCCGCCCTGAGGAAGGCGGCCTCAGCACTGAGGGTGCCCTCCCGCCTCGGTCAAGAGACCATTTTGCCGCAAATAAGGTTTTATCTCTGTCGGATCAAACCTTATCACCTTCAAGGCGCCTTAAATCCATCTGAGGGTGTCTTCGTGCTTCGGGATAAGCTTTGGAAAGCCTATAAAAAAAAGCCCCTAGAGTTAGGAAATAAATCATCTATTGTACACAACTTCTATACTGCATTCCTAGTCTAGTTTCTCAGTTTTAAGAGTTTTGTAAGAGGCTTCTCCGCCCACGAAGGAGATTCTTTAGTGAGCTATTTCATTGCCTTGGATTAACAACCTCCTAGGTTGTAACCAAGTAAAAATATTTTAGCCTCTTTCTTTTTATATTTATTATTATTATAGTTGTTGTGTTTAATTAATATCCTTGCTAGATAGCTCGAGATCTTTTATTTTAACTTTGCAGGTTAGTCAACTCCTCCAGCCGGCCTTCTACAAGGACATATAGCTATTTCTTTGTCTCTTAGTTTGTATCTCCTTGTAATGGAGTATATCTCAGATTCTTAGGATGTAGGGAGTAGTTGTGATGTGCTATTGATGTAAATTCTATAGATTTGTTAATTTCCTATTTCAATGGCATTCTTGTGCCTTGTTCCTATTTGATGAAATGCTACATTATAGATTGTGTGCTTGAATATTTCATATGGTTGAATAGGTGTATAGATTGTTCATCTTCGTAGATAAGGGTTCTCTAGATTGAAGTAGCAAGGCCTTTGTGAGTAAGGGTATCTCTCCTCTCATTTAGAGTACACCTTCTTAAGGGAGGACAATTCTATACATGGATGAGTCTAACACATGACTTAATGGGTTTTTCCTAATTCTATATTAGTAAGTATTTTGTGTAATCTTAAGATGTATAACTGGGAGATGCCTTGTGACAGGAGGTAGTCCACTGTCAATCTGGACTCTCTAGGTTACCCTCTTCTACTTAATGATAATAGGATACTGGCTAGGGGAAACACTCTGTTATACCTTGGCCAAGTAGATATAGTACTTATTTAGACATCCTACAAAATATAGGTGTAGAGAATAGAAGATGAGCAATTCATAGCACGTCAATTACTATCACAATGATACTGAAACCCTAGATTCTCTCCCCTAGGTACTCAAAGATCAACCTCTTCTTCTCTCTCTTCTTTCTTGCACCCTTTCTCAACTACACACAACCAACCTTCATTTGTCTAGATAATTATTCATGTGAAGTTAATTAGTGCTTAATCTAACAGTCCTCGTGGGATCAACATTTATAAATATTATTACTTGATGATAACCGTGCGCTTACAGTTTTTTCAGATCAATTTTTTGGCACTATTGTCGAGAACTATTTTCATTAATATTGGTTGATTAGCACATGAGTTATTCTAAACATTTCTTTTTCTACATTTTTTTCTTTTCTGTGAATATCTTGCAATTTCTTTTTTCTCTTTTATTCCTACATTTTATTTCTTATTTTAAATTTTGTTACTTCATGTCTATCTGCTTCTTAACCATTTTCCTTTCAAATGGACATGAACTCCTTGAGTGCAAAGTTGGATGCTCTAATTCAAAGGTTTAACCAAAGTGCTGATGTGAATTCTTATATTGTTTATTATGAACTTTGTTATGCAATAGGTCATGTGAAAAATAATTATCCATCACTACTTGAACACTCATTGTGGGGTGTCTTCCCAAAGTAAAATCAATGGTCGGAACAAAACTATTGTGAGACTTGTAAAGTAATGGAACATACTATCAGAGATTGTCTCAAGTTTCACAACTTGGAAGCATCGTCGGAATATCCCAACAAAATGTTTGATGAAATGTCCTTATCAAATTCGTACATCAATGGATCCAACTGGAGGAGCCCACAAAATTTTTTTTACAACATTCAACATCAAGGAAGTCAATATTATTTAGGGTCGTCAATGGAAGTTCTTGTGCCTTCTCAAGATTATATGGCTAATCAAGGTCAGATGCTAGTGGACATCAAGAAAATAAATACGAGCAACAATGTAGACTTATCATGCATTGGAAAGCCAATTCAACTGTCAACATGGGAGGAACCTCAAATGAGCAATGGATATGAGTATGGGCTTGTAGATTGATTATGCAAAATGTGGGAAAGTTACAAAACTTCCCAAGCTCAAACACACAAGATGAGCGACAATAATGAAGATGAGCTTGAGGTAAATGAAATAGAGACTTTGACAAATGAGTGCACTACTCTAATTCCAATAGCTCCCTATGTCAAATATCTTGAGGAGCCTTCTTTGTGTTTTGCTTGTGATGATGTTGAAGATGGAAATGTAGGGACATATGTTATTGATGCAATGCCTCAAAAATCATTTTCCTTTGTTGATAATGGTGTAGGGATTTATGCTTTGGATGCAAAGTCCCAAAAATCACTTTCTTTGATAACACTCATGCTTGATTATTTACTCTTTTCTATGATTGGTTATAATAAATTATTGTTTGATATTTCTAAAGCTACTAATGTAGTCCTTTTCGAGTATGTTGGGTGTAGGAATTTTTTTGCAAAAAATGACATGGGAGCTTTAAGATGAACCCTTGAAGATGAGCATATTTATTGAAAGATTTAAAACATTATTTAGAAAGGTTCTAATATTTCTGACACTGCCATGGTCAAGATTTAAGTTTGGTGGTCGTAATAAGTGGTCGAGCTAAAGACCTTAAAGTAGCACTTCTTGGGAGGCAGCTTAATTTCTTTCTTATTTTTATTTATGTCATTATTTCATTTCTTTTTCCTTGCGCAATCCCTCTAGTTAATCTTTCTTGTCCAATCTTCTTTTTTAGGATTCATTGATTAAGAGGAGAGTGTAGATAGAGGAGTAATTTTAAAACTTGAATGAGATAGATATGTGGCACGCTTCACATGGTAACTCCTCTTCCTTTCATACATCCTTCTTATTTTATTTTGTTTTCATTGGGATTCTGAAAAGTTTAAGTCTAGGGGGATGCATATATATGCATATTGGGTTATAGGTTAGTTCTTTGCATAATAAAAATTTCTTAGTTACATCATACATCATGTCATTGTTGCTTGTTTCTCATAATAAAATGCTAGCACGCTTTCATCTAGATATTTATGTTGTGTTTTGGTATGCTAGTATATCTTTTAATCTATATTTTCCTATCCGTAGTAGCATGAATTAAGTATTAGTTTTACCAGAAGAATTTGTGTGTTGGCCTAGTTTTTGGTTCTCTTCACACTTTGCTTAATTTTGATGATAGATAATTCTGAAAATAGTCATGATTCATTGAAATGGACTAGTACTGTTGCTTCTATGGTGACCTTTCAACTCATTTTGGTTACTGGATAAACTCGGATCATGTAAGCTCATTTGAAAAAATAGAAATCCTGAAAAAAAAAAAATGAGGTTTGTTTAAGTATGACATTTTTTTGCAAATACACAATTAATAATAAGATATTATAAAAATAATTGTTGTCGTGAGTGGAAACTAGTAATTCACCTCTTTGAGACCAAGTTAGGTTACTGAGAAAATGAATACTATGTTTCTCCTGATACCGAGTATTCCTTTGAGACCTTGTGTAGTTTGGGTGGGATGAACCATGCATGTAGCAGGTAAGTGCCTATCGCTGGAAGTCATAAGAACATGGTTAGATGACAAATTAACTAGGAATAAAGATAGACACTTGAAAATTTTAAGCCACTTATTGCACCGAGCAAGGAGAACTTCCACTTAGGCACATGCAAATAATTTTTTTATCATGCTCATTAGTGAAACTACATGATAGAGTTTTTGTTGGTGCAATTGTCCCAAGGTCAAGTTGACCATGTTGACTGAGCTTGAGTTGGGTCAAGCTTGTGTCTTAGTTTTGATGTTTGACAAGATATGGGGAGATTGTTAGAGCAATCATCCCTGGGTCAGGTTGACCCATTTGACTAATCTTGAGTTGGTTCAAGCTTGTATTTTGATGTTTGACAATAGATGGAGATTGCATGTGCAATTGTCTATCTAGGAGATTGTCAAACAGGAGTCAAGTAGTTCAAGGTTGACTGGATACTTGACTGAAAAGTCCTAACTAGAGGTTAGGCAAGGACAAGTCCAACAGGAAGGTTGACGTTTGGAAAATCTAGGTGAGTGAAGCCTGGTGAAATTCCTAGTGAGTGAAGCCAGGCAATATAAAAATCCTAGTGAGTGAAGATAGGTGATGAAAATGCAGGTGAATGAAGCCTGGTGAAAATCCTAATGAGTGAAGCTAGGTGTTGGAAAGTTCTGGTGAGTGAAGCCATACAGTTGGAAAATCCAGGTGACTAAAGCCTGGTGAAAATCGTAGTGAGTGAAGCCAGATGAAAAGCCCTAGTAAGTGAAACTAGGTAAACTGGAAGTCCTGATGAGTGAAGTCAAGTAGTGAAAATCCAGGTAGGTCAAAGGTTGACCGAACATCTAGTGTTTGGAAGTCCAAGTGGGTCAAAGGATTGATCGGACACTTGGCAACAAGTCCTAGCAGGTCAAGATTGACCAGATGCTAAGCATGAGAAAGTCCTAACTGGTCATGGTTAACCGGATGTTCAGCAAGGTGGTCTAAACTTGAGATTCAGCAAGTTTAGATCGGGCCAATCGATCACCTGATCGATTGGCTTACATTTTGTCAATATCACAAGAAAGCTAGATCGATCTAGCCCTCCTCGATCGATCAGTTGATCGATCGGGGAAGTGAGTCGCGAATGCATAGAAAAGTCATGGATCGATCAGCTGATCAATCGAGGCTACCATGATAGAGAATAGTGGGCTTGGGGATTGATCAGCTGATCGATCCAAGCACTGGATCGATTGGATGATTGATCCAAATCCGACCGTTACACACACGTAGGTTTAAAAGACGCAAGCTGCAGCAGCGACGACATCTTCTTCCTCTCCTCGATCTTCTTCTCCAACTCACGACAGTTCTTGAAGGGCTCTTGGACAAAGTATTGCTGCACTTCCAAGCATCAAGAGGCAATCCAAGAAATAAGAAAGAGTAAGCTAGGGTTTCATGTTGTAAATCTTGTAAGGTTTCATTTGTACAAGCTTGTTTGTGTTTCTTGTTTGCGTGTAAGTTTTGTACGAGTTTTGTACGAGGCTTCTCCACCTCCGGTAGTTACCGAGAAGGAGTATTTGTTTCATAGTGCAGAGTGGTGTGCGTGTGTGGATCCTTGGACTAGTCACCTCTTCTTGAGGTGGATACCAAGTAAATCTACCGTGTTAGCGTATGGTTGAGACCTTCATCGAGTCTTCCGTTGCAAATCATCGATGACGAAGCGATCGAAGCCATTCACCCCCCTTTAGCTCTGAAAAGGTCTCCAACATGAATGACCCACAATCTGTCCGTAAAGGATGTAATATATATACATTGGATGAACGTTCCACAATCCATCCAATACGAAATATATCATGTGCATGCACATATACAAACATATGTAGGGTGCATGACAACCTGCAATCCACCTAAAAAATGTCTTACATAAAAATAGGATGAACGACTCTCAATCCATCTAGTGAGGTGCCCTACAAAAGAATATGGTGAACGGCCCACAATTCACCCAGTGAGGAAAAATCATCCTAATTTGGTCGAAACCTATGAATGCGTAGGTAGACTCAAAAGTCCTTTTTAAACGCAGAGAAAAAGTTCTATATTTATAGAGAATTATTTTATTTCTTAATTTACATAAATACTCTCACAACTTTTTTAAATTATAGAACCAAAATTCTATGACATAAGAGTTACACTTATTTACTTATTATTTTAGTTGAGAAGTTATATACTTCTTTACGAGCGACTAGCTGAAACTTTCTCTCGTATTACTCATTTTTAGGGGACTATTTCAACAAAATCATTTTCCGTATTTATTCTCATGAGGGTTTGGGTTCTTTTTAAGGGAATCTCCTAAGGTTCCCTATGTTATTTCTAAAGTTTAAGATATTTATCGGAAGTCTCATTAATAAGTTTTAATAGAGCAACAATGCTCTCGAGGCAATGATGCAATGGTTAAGCTCTTCAAGTGGTTAATCAAACGTCTAAGGTTGAATGCCAAACTTTGAAGGATTTTTCTCCAGTCGGATGACAATTCTAAGAATGTTGACAGCTTCGATGATCCTCCGCTAATGCTTCCCGATTTACCTTGGTGGTCGGTAAAAAAAACTTTTATGGGACCAGACTAGTCACCTCTATGATTAGTTGGTTTGAAGAGCTAAGTACCTAGATTAAAAAAAATCAACAATAATTAAAATATAAAAAGGATAAGCAAAAATAAATGACAAGATCAAGCCAATAGAGGTAACAGAAGCATGCGCTTTATTATTCATCGTTATTATTAGAATAAAATACCTTTAACCCCTGTATTTTCTATACAGTAGCATTTTATCCCCTGCGTTTACTTTGATGACAAGTCAGATGTAAAAAATCTTTTAAAAGACAATTGTGCTCTTGTCTTTAGCAATTTTCGATAATAACCTCAAAAGGGGAAAAATACATTGAATTGACTATTATTTGCTTCGATCAAACTCCTCATAAAATTCATATATGCACTAACATAAACAACAGAAAAACAACAACTCTGAAAGGGATAACCAGTCAAAAACTCATTCCACCACCCTCACCAAACCAAAAAAGAGTTAGAATCCTAAATTGATGAATCAAAATCAAATGAAGATGGAACAAAGTTCATCACTAAAAATATCCTCCTCATCATCAAATGTGGTATAAAATAAAGTACAAGTGATTTTGGTTTATTAATTTGGAATCTTGGCTCTTTTTTGGTTTGGTGAGGGTGGTGGAATGATTTTTTGGCTGACTATTCCTTTTAAAGTTGCTGTTTTTATGTTGTTTATGTATGTGCATGTATGACCTTTGTGAGGGTTTTTATCGAAGGATATAATGGGAATTCAATATGTTTTTTCTCTCTTGAGGTTATTATCAAAAAATGATAAAAAAAGGCATGATCATAATTATCTTTTATTCATTGTATACCACATTTGATGATGAGAAAGAGATTTTTAATGATAAATTTTGTTCCATCTTCATTTTATTTTGGTTCATCAATTTAGAATTTTACTTTTTTTTTCGTTTGGTGAGGGTGGTTAAATGAGTTTTTGACTGGTTATTCTTTTCAGAATTGTTATTTTTCTATTGTTTATGCTGGTGTATGTATAAATTTTTGTGAGAGTTTTTACAGAAGAATATAATAGTCAATTTAATGTGATTTTTCCTCGTGAGGTTATTATCAAAAAATGATAAAACAAAAAAGACAATGGCACAATTGTCTTTCTTATATCTGAGTTGGGGGGGGGGGGTTAAATATTATTTTTTAAATATAGGAACAAAATGCTACAGGGGAGATAAAAATATTTACTATTTTTCTAATGAGATATAATAAACATTTAAATATTTTAATTCTAATATTCCCTAATAGAGGCCTAATTTAACACCAATGAAATTATTATTTGTTTTCCATCATCATGTTTTAATATAAATTTATAACAATAATCAAGCATATAAAATATAACTTTAATCCACTTCATAATTTAAGCAATCTAAATTTTTTTTTTTTCATTTTTTTAATCATGCACAAGATTATTTTAGGGAGACAAAACTCCACCTAAATCTGCTCTGACTTTTTAATCTCACTTTTACGAATTTTGTTTATGTCAAACAAGAAAAACTTAAATGTCCTGATCATTGTTGTGCCGCTTATTTACCTGCTGCTCTCCTCTCCCCGCTTTCCACGTTTTTTTTTGGTTGCTCCTTGTGGTGGCGCCGAACAAAACGAAAAACAAGGAAATAAAAGGATTTTCCTCTTTCTCTCTCCCTCCCTCCCTTGATCTGCTGGCTGCCGCTGACGCCAACCAGCAGCAAATGCCTACCAGCAAGGCTCTAGTTTCTGGCGACCTACCAGCAAGGCTCCAGCTTCCTTATTTTTTCTTCCTGCAATAGCAACTGCAACTTCCTTTCTACAACTTCTTGAGCTAAGTTTTGTGTATGATGTCAAACAACCAACAACATCATTGCCAAAAATAAAGTTCGCAGCAATGTCAAATCTGTCACAGTATTGGACATACTGTAAATCAATGTTCCAAAAGATTTGATTGGTCATTTACTTGGAGAAAATGTCAAATTTGTCTCAGAATTGGACATATTGGTATTCAATGTCCTAGACGATTTGACTCAAATT